>CAJUYH010001204.1:96975-133786 GCA_910591685.1 Galerucella tenella | reverse complement strand
TTTTTTTTTCGCTTTCGATTCTCTGGTTCACTATTTCTTTTTTTTAACTCTATAGCACCTTTGTCATAGGCATTTTTTCGTGACCCATACTGTCTATAGGATTGATTTGCGCAGCTGCGAACTCGAAAGATTCAAATCAATCTCAATAATGAAACGCATTCACTTTTTCGTTTTCTATTGTATTTATTTCACCTTTACGTTTTAACTCCATCTCCATTAGCTTTCAATTTTCTTCTCTAATGGATGCATGTACGTTTATATATGAGACATTGAGTGTGCGAAATGTCTGTGGGATATGAGAAAATTAAATCGTGACTCGGCGCGAGTTTAATGAAGCCGCATATTAGATAGTAAACCGTCTTGTAGACAAGTTTAAGAGCGCACGAGAGGAATGTGGGACAGTGGCGGTGGTATGTATAAGATAATGTACACAGTCTAGTGTTGTTTGATTAATATTCATGGGGTTATACACGCTTAAATGGGACACATGCACATACTTGATGTTTGTTTGATTGGATCTACTGCCACAACAAGATCATTTATCTAAAATTTTTTTCATATATTGTTGATTGAAATATTACGGTTGTTCACAAACTGCACAAAATGATTCAGAGTACAGTTTTAAAAGTGAATTGAAATAATTATTTTAATCAAATTGTCAACACATTTTATATTTGTAAAATATGTACATAGGCAGAGTAACGTTACAGTAGAAATGAAGAAAACAGGCAAGTAGTATAACACAGTATAATAAAATGATGTTATGATATGTACAAAATATCAGATTCTTTTGTCAAGTCACTCGCAAGATTACGTAATTTATCTTTTGATTGCATGTAATATACCAATGGGAAACATATAACTTTTACCTGTGGTCAAATTGGAATACATGACGTTATCATTGATGATCCCTCCATACTCAAATGCTTTGTACAAATTTGTAGATTTTTTGAGCCTGCCACTCCAGAGATCATGCAATTTATATTTTTTTTGCTATAGCCCGTACCAAAATGGCGGACTTTTCGAGTTTTCGACCTATTTTTTTGAGGTTTCGTTGTTTAAAATGGTGGTTAAATGACAACGCATATTTTTGATTCTGCTACGCGCTATAACCATATATGTGACGAATAACCTACCAAGGTTTCAGCTCGATCGGTTGAATAGTTTTTGTAAGATTGTGTCAACCAGGTCAAAAAATGTTGTTTCGAGAAAAACGTGTCTGAAATAATTTTTTTTGAAACTGTAAAAAATTTCAGAAAAAAAAGCATCATACACTCAATCAGCGGTGACAGCTCCATACATAATTTCTTCCCGCTCCTGTTTCTGAAAGTATACTGAACGCAAAACCAGTGTTTTTAGAAAATCGATTTTTCCAAAAAAATAGACTAGAGATGCTCCCTTAATAAACGTGATTCTTTGCAATATGGTAGTATTATTTCATACATGTAAGTGTTTTCTAGTAGTTTGAGGTTATGTTTACAAATGTAATGGTACATTTTGATGAGTTTTAAATCTGTGACCTTGATAAACGCATGCGGCATCTCTCCCAACAAAAACATTAGATGCTGCATGCTATTTGTTTTTAAGGCGGTTTTTACGGAATGACTTTTATCAAATTAAAATTATATTTATATTTAAAAAATGTCACGTAGATATCGAAGAAAGGGAAGTGCACGTCCAAGGGCCTTCTTGACCAAACAACAATTGTAATAAGCCATTAATAAAGTTAGCTCCTGTGGGATATCCAAAAGAGAAGTTCATTCAATGGTTAAAATGGCTAAAATTTGTAACATCTATTTCACATTCGACTCAAGAAAAAAAAAAAATTACACGGTTTTTTGTTTTTTAAGATTTCATTACTGCAGCATCTGTCCCAGTAGTGTGGGAGAGATGCCAACGTTCGTAAAAAAAATGCTTTTTTTTGTTATATTTATGTTTTCTTAAAACTAAAATCTATTTTTGTGTTGTAATAAAGTTTAAAGCCGTACCTGTAGTATTAATTTATTTTGAAAAAGAAATCTAAAAAAACACAAAAAATACAGTTGTATTTTGAAAAATGCGGTAGCTCTCTCGCATCTATTTTCTTTGATTGCTTTTGTCTAACAGCTGCACAACTTATTATCTAGACCGTAACTTGTTTTTGCATTGTGCCATTACTTCAACTTGCCGTATTCTTTGCTATCTATTCTATTTCTATTTCATTCTATTTTATCCATCAAATCATTTTATTTCATTTTGTATCACTAATTTGATTTTATTGCCGTATTATATTTGTTTCGATGCGGAAGCCAAGACATAATGAATTACTCGTATATCTAATTATCGATATATAAGATGGTGATATTTTAGTAAATATTTATAGTTAATTTTCCACTTGTTTATGAATTCAGAATTCTGATAAACGCGATGATATCTCTTATTTTGCCCTTTGAGAAATCGAACAAAACCAATACTTTCTTGACACCACGTGATGAAAAATAAAAATGAAGAGATAAACTTTGAATAATGTCATATGAGACTAAAGGAATTTTCACTTTGCACAAATATTCCATGAATAAAAGAATCAGATCGTGTGAATAGTATGTATGTGCGTTGCTTCCCACAACAGAGGGCACACGTGGAACAACAAACACACGCCACGTTCTCTTGATAACACGATCTGAAAATATGCAATTCAATTTCTGTCTTATGGTAACTCACAGCAATGTGATATTATACAGTGAATGGTTCAAATTCAAACCATCTCTTTGTTCCTCAAAAATCATTCACCAGGACGTTTATACATTGCATCGGGATTTTATTTCGGAAATGCACAATATATTTCATTGAAAATTCATACATCTCCATATTTACATACACATCTACTTTTGCATATCAATAATTGAATATATAATAGACGTCATAAAATATTTTCTTAAGATGCTGACTTCATGAAAGATTAAAAAATTGTTTTTCAATGAAACATTAACTTGACCATACGATAAATAGTATCTCACATCACAAAATATTACAAATAGTTTACACAGTGTTAATTCAACTGCGAACATATATGAGGATATTTTTTTTATGTAAAAAGCAGCAAAGAAAAATGGGGAAAAAAGAAAACAGTGTTGACTTGAATAGAAAGCTAGTTTATTAATGGACTCCGATAAATCCTCTTTTATCCATATATATATATGTATGTGTGTGTGTTTGTATGTATGGATATAAAAACCATCGCAACTATCTCTTTTCTGCACTCGCGCCGGATGGTGTCGGGACAGACTCACTGCCGGTTTTATTGTCGATCGTTCTGTTCAGATAAATCGATCTTTGAGTGCGCGCGGCTACCAAGACGGCTATCGATTTGGCAATCATATAACTCTCAGCGTCATGTGGTTTTACGTGTATATATATATATTCATATATAAAACATTCATGTGCAGAAGCATATAAACGTGTAAAAGCTGATTCGCTACTACGTTTCAGTTGTACATATAATGCAATGTATTTTTGTGTAAATGCTGCTGAAAAGATGGTAGATTAATAAACTGACAGAAGCAAGTTGGTGAAAATTATCTCGAATTATTTTTATGAATCTATGATTAGTTGAAATAACTTTGTTAATTTATTTTTAATTATTGATAACAATTGCAAGAAGTGCAAAAAGTGTGTGTAATATATAAAGTAATGCAACATAGAGAAAGATTAATGTTATTATTTCTACGTATTTTTTTCATTTTTATTATTTTTCGTTGTTTAATAATTCACTTTGACACTCAAATAATGTTAAATAAAACGACAATGTTACGCCTGGGAACCCATAAAATGCACCACTCGTTTACCGCATAGCGACTATTTCTTTATCGTTCTCTCTTTTCTTCTTTCGTGTCCGTATACTCTATCCCTTACATTTTTTTTATATACGTATACTCTTCGTGACTCCTCTTATTCTCATACACATCACATTCGCCTTTCGCCCTCCACATTGGAATTTCTTTTTTCTTTCTCAAACTAACTCTGCAAGAAGGAACTCGCTTTCTCTACCCCTCTTTCATCCCTTCTTCCTCTCTCTTTCAACAATTGCTAGTGGCATATTATCGTATTTTATTTTTCACAATAATACACTCCAACGAAATCACCGGACTTGAGTGATTATTGTTGGTTTTTTTCTTCACCATATTCCTCCAACATATGGTGTGAGTATACATATATGTACATGTATACATATGTATATAGCTATAACCCATTGTTTGGTCCTGTTATCTTATTTCCGAACTTACTATATCCATCAACTGCATTTTATTTTTCATCATCGCACAAGTAGCCGTATACTTACAGCAGTTTCGTTGTGCAATATAACAAAAAAAATAAAAACAGATTTATAGATTCTCGAAAAGCGGATGTTTCAACCGTTGGATTTCATCATATGATATATTTGCAAAGTCATCGTGTCTATACATACATTCGAAGTATATATGTATGGAATTTGATATAAATAGATATATATGCGTAGCCATGAGTGCGGTATACGATTGAATTTTTGACAAATATCCGCAGATTTAGCCGAGTGAATCGACGGAAAGTTTCCTTTGGCCTTTCTATTGTGCACACTTTGATGGTGGTGAAACTGCTAGTGGTTGTGACACAGGAGAGTATATATATCCGACTGTGATGATGCGGTAGTGTTGGTGCTGGTGGTGGTGCAGTTGCTCCTCCCGATGGTGTATTAAATTGGTTGGTGGGACGGATCTCAGCGTGAAATCCGAAAGTAATCGTTCGGGGGATCCCTTTGTCCTGAAATTTCCTTCATGTCGTTCGTTGTATTTCTCCACTTCGTTTTTTTCCTTCAGGCACAATACTCACAATACCAAACGCATTTTCTACACAAGAATACCTCTTCATCTTTCTCATATTCGTCAATATTTGCATCTTCACTTTTCTATGAAAAATTCAAAATGGCATATTGCAATATTGGGTATTTTCACTCTTTACCATGTATTATATCAAAGTAATTTTCAACTTTGTATCAATTATAGAGGTCTGTTTGCAGGCACAGAATATTATGGTAGTTTAACAGTCATGTTAAGCGCCCAAGTGTATATCTACATAGCTATGTATATAGTCTCGTTGAAACCTCATTTTAGAACATGGGTCGTCCATCTGCACCACATGTATGTGCATTTCACCGTAAGCTGCCGGATATTCGCTCTTTAGATGGTGTGGTGGTACATTGGTATATCCAACCGTTAGCTTTGCTATCCATGAACAACCTGATGTTGTTGAAATAGCAAACGGTGTGAAAATAGATAGACAGATAAACTATACTGTGTACCGTCCAACAAGCCATCATTTTGGAATGGCCCATACACTCTATTATCTCGGATACTTTAACTTCTCACATATATATCGATACTGTTGTATGTGTTTACTGTCTACCTGTCTGCCGCGCGCTGTGTTCAGTCACGTTGGAATGCCACGACGTTTATATATATTTATGTCTATAGTTCTCTAAACCAAGAGGGCAGATTCCATGCAAGACAGACAAGTGAGAAAGACAGATAGTTTAACAAGAATATGGCTTTCTTTACAGAATGAGATATTTGTTGTTTGGCTTTTTATGACTTTTTTTTATTTGGTGCCCAAATGAATTTTCGCACACGCATTTTAAAAACACTTTTGCATCTGAAAAACAATTTACATTTTAAGAAGATACTTGTTTTTTTATGTTCGATCGTTCAAATTTAAACTATGACCATGATTTTAAATGCCGTCGTGTATTCACAATTGCTGATTCGCCAATGCGATTGGTAGCTTTATCCTACAGATTTGCGACTGCCTTTAGGTAGTTTGGCCCCTTTTATTCTAAATCCACCGTCAACTTCCCCACTATTGCTGTTCAAATGTCGCCTGGGGCTTCCTCATCGCTTGGCAATGAGGGTTTTCATATTGGTAGTGGTAGTTTTTGCTCTCACCTACGTATCCAAACATATATTTGCAACTGAATGAGAAGCGTGGCTGATTCTCATCCGCTTACTGCTACTACGACTACTCATACAGACTTGGGAATATCAAATATACCGGGTCCAGAAAGATCAATAGGACGGGGATGACGAAGAAGTTGAAGGGAATGTTTGTGTCACTTGTTCTTGGTCAGGAATGTTTGAAAGTACTTTGTGGAATTCAAGATGGATAGATAAATAGGGTGGATCTGATGCGAATATGTGTGTGTGTGTGAGTATATGGAGATACGGTAGGAAAGCAAAGAAAAGCTTGTTGAGAAAATGGATATCCATGTGAGTACGAAGAGAAATCACAGCATTAGGTATGGGTCCAATTTCCGAAAAGAAAAGTGGTTAATGGAAATGAAATAATGAACACGAAATATCATTTCAAGGTGATAGTCATTTATTGACATATTAGAATTTTTTAATTAAAATATATATAAACAGGAAATATTATCAGAAATTATTGAGTGTAAAGTATGATTTAGTAATTTTCACTTACAATATATATAGAGCCACTATTATTATCCAATTATCATAAAATTGAGTCGTCTCTATAGTACAATTTATAATACAGACTGAAATTTGATTGATTTTCTGTCATTTTTTTCATACAATTGAATATACTTCAGGACACTCTTATCGCAGTTCTATTTTATTATTCATATTTGTTGATGAATTTGGATTGTCTCTTCATTTTGTGTTCATCTCATTGGTCAGCGGATGAACAAATATGACAGTAATGATGAACTGAAATCAATGAGCAAATTGTTGAAGGGTGAAAGAAAAAATAACTCATAGTTTACTTTGTTCTTGACAAATTAAAAAAATTATAATTGTGTTGAATTTTCAATTGAATAAATGTCAGGCTAAATTCACTTGGGAAATTATTGGAAAAAACCTGGGGGTTTACGATGAATTTTACGTTTTGCCATTCGGGCTTTTTGTTTGGGTCCATTGAAAATAATATTAACGTTTTATTAATTGGGCTGTGAAAATGGTGTAAGGGAGTAATTGGACGAAGGGGAAAAGGGGGAGATACTTATCATGGGTATATCGATATACCGCAGTGAAAATCAGCAACAGTGACGGAGAAAACCTGTACAAAGCATCGAGGAAATTCAATGCTCTATATCAAATCGAGAGCACAATTAATGAATTAACCATTTGTACATATATTTAAATACAGATATAGATGATATTATTGGCGTGTATAGAATTCATTCGTGCCAATTTTCCTCTAGTCACTTGAAAATAATCGTAATTTATATGTAACAAGCGTCTATAACCGCAAATTAATATTGAACACGTTATTACTGTAATTATTTCAAACACTTAACAATACATTACCCTTTTATTTCAGTGAAAGAAAAAAACCAGAAATATTAAACACATAAAATAATAATTTTTCGATTTATTTCAAAAGAAACAAATTCTAAAAACATTGAACAACGCTTTCACCCTTTAGAATATATTTAAAGTCCGCCATTTTACTATCATATAGTGAGAAAACCCTCTATGTACACCCTCGTCACACGCAAAATTCTTCTTCACTACATTCCCCTTGAAACATCATTGTGTCCAAGCCCTCTTTTTGACGTATCGTTGTTGCTTTATGGGTATATGCCACATCTCTCTCTTGAGCTCTCCTCTTCTCTCTCCCTCTCACTCTCTGGCGTCCTATCTCATTCTCGATACATGCCTTTGGCAATGCGGCCTCCTTAAATAACATACCCCAGACAGTCACCTGGGATATCGAATATTACAGAGAAACAGTGAACTGTATATATCAGACATGACCAGGACACAACAATGGATGTTATGTGAATTAAAATAGAACAGCAACATCAAATTGTTGTAGCCTTTATATATCCTTTCACTCTCACCCTTTTTTTACTCTTATACTGTTGCCAATCACTTGTGCATCGAGCTTGAAACAGTATTACACAATATGTTTGCACACCCGCGTTTTACGCATGATAAAAAAAAATAATAATAATAAATAAATATATATAATGTAAGAAATAAAAATAAAATAATACCAGTGTGTCTCAAGACCGTAGGACATCTGAATACAATGTCGTCGGTCCATAAATTGTTTACCATAATATAAAAGACAGATATATAGTGTGTAGGCAGGCGGATGTACACGGAGAAGAAAAAAAATAGAGAAAGAGAGAGGAAAAGTAAGAGTATATAGATACGATAAGATATATATATATGAAAGCAGGCCTGCCCACTCACGTACTCGTGAAATAATTGTCATCGGAGAAGCACTAATTCTCTTTCTCTCTCTCTCTACATGTATATATATATACAGTGCAGACGTCACAAAAGCCACGCCGCTGCGCACCGGTTTTCTCACTTTTTTATTCTACCTCTCTCAACTTCATTTCATCGTCGTCGTCATCGTCATTGTCGTCATCGCACTCTCCCTATACATTTTAGTATACAAACATCAACCCTACACTCTGTATCACGTGTAGTATGGAGCACCCTTTGTATGTATCCCAGTCGTGCTATATGTGCATCATGTTTGCTAATTTTTTATTATTTTTATTTTTTACATTTATGCATAACTAGCGATGCATCAGTCGAGGTGTGACTTGGCAGCTTTAATTTACACTTTTATCTTTATATTCTTTATTCGTTACTAATTAGGTTAATAAGAATTGTAGACAATTCAAGTGGATATTGTGTTCTTTTTTTTCATCCATCATTATATTGGCGATTGTAATGATTTGTTTATTCATTGTATTGTGTATGGAACAATATGTGAAAATATTTCTCTCGTTGTTATTGGTAATATCGAAGTTTACTATGCTGATGCGAAAAGAATATTGTACCAGGTATATGGAGAATAGCTTTTTTTCTTCAACTTTCATGATGGATTGAAGCATGTCGTAACATATCAACCATGAAATTGTATGTATTTATTTTCAACCCTCCTCCACATATACGTACGTGTATATACATATCACATAAAAGGATATATATGTATATGTATGCCTATAATATTGTTCATTCGTGTGATGTGTTATTTTTCTTACAAACAAAAATATTTCGAAAAGACCCTTGCACAGTCGTGGCGGTGAATTTTTTTTTCAATACTCTGGTATTTTTCGTCATCACCTCACTAGAATATTGTAGGTATATATTCGCAATCCTTCTTACATTTTATTATTTTATACTCTTCCATTGGTGAGATCCATCCATCTCTTATTGAAAACCGCAGTTTAATCAGATTGAAAGAAACTTTGGAATGGATTTGAAATCGGAAATACAGCTACATATTTTGCACATAATGACGTTCGTGTAAGTCTCCCCTCCCGCGACAACTCTCCCGCCATCACCTTACATAATCTTTATGAGCATAAAATTTTTTTTCATATTATTGAAGATGACGTTCCAGTGAATATTAATATTCAATTTTTTTATCCGCTTATCCTTTTATTATTGTAGAGAAATGCGATTATATGCTTCATTTTGGCCGTCAAAAAATCAAACGAAACCAATACTTTCTTATCACTTCGTTTCGACCCTTGTTTTTCTCATATAGGCAGACATAATTCAGAGTTGTATACGAGAGTACTATATCTATAATACTCATATTTGACAGCGTGGTATGGCTTATGAAAAGTGGATAGGCAAAACAAAATGGTGTGAATGGAAGGTACGACTTGTACAGATTATGCTTGACAGTTTTAAGTGTTATAGTCGATGCTTCTGTAAATAGATAATTTTTTTAATTCCTATAAGTATCGTACACCCAAGTATTCATTTCAACGCCAATCGATTTTCTCATGTACATATCACTTGAAATCTGGATCGTTTATAATGATCACCGATCAAACAATCAAAATGTTTAGTAATTTACATAATTTAATTATATTTCAGTTGAATTTTCGATTTTTTATTAGATGAATGTCTATAATTTTACTTGAATGAAATATTCAAATGTTTTTAGATAGTGGATTAGTAGTGACGCTGGCCGAGTATTATTCACTCATTGAATCATTATTTAAACGACTAAGAAATTATCGATGGATAGTTTTTAGAAGTTAGACATTTTGATATATAGGTTTAACAGAGATAGTGTGAATCGAATATGAAGGTTCTTATAACGCAACCAACGATCAGTTTTGCGAATGAATTGCAGGGCGAAAGAGAAAGTTGAGTTATTGAAGCAGGCAGAAGACAAAAAGATAAAAAGTGCAGGAATGAAAAGGAAGAAGAAAGATAGAAAAAGGAAATTCATGGATGCGAACTAAGAGTTGCCGGAGGGAGTTGGAGAAAGGTCTAGAATTCTGGAAGATTAAAGATGGTAGAGGAGTAGTACAAGAGAAGGAAAACGAGAGGACTAGAGAGTAAGAGAGCAAAGGGTAGTAACAAGAACTTACTACAACCTCTCTCGGGATATGATAGCTTCCTCTTGTTACTTTTCGATTCTATCTCTCATTCTAGCTATTTCTCATTCTTACTGTACATCTTTGCTACACTTTTATCCTTCTCTCGTTCGTTTTATTTTTTTTTATCTTATTCCAACTCGCCCTTTACTTTCGTCGTTTCATCAATATTAATATCGTGCTCGAGGGGACGGCCGAGTGCTGAGGCTAAACAGTTTCATCCCTCTGAAAATTCAATCGACATTCTCTCTACAATATTCACACTCGTATTCTTCCGTTCGCATATATATTCACATTTATATATTTTTCAAACATTCCTTCACTATTAATGTTTCGGTTTTGCATTCGTTTTTTTATTCCTACAATATTATATTCATTAATTGATAGTTTATACCCATTAATTATCATGTTTCGTTGAGACCCGTATCAATTATTAAACACATTCAAATATTTTCCATGCCGTTAACAGATACTTATATTATTGCAGTTTTAGAAGTAGTAATTAATTGAATTATTATATAACTTGTTGAATAAATGCGTCAGATATTTGATGAAAAGTGTGTTTTATGATATTTATTTTTATGCTTGGACAGTTGGTCAAGAAATTTTGTTACCAGATGTGTTAGCTTGAATGTTCATTATTGTTTACAGTGATGTAAACCAATTGCATTGATGCTATTCGGAGTTGCAGTTACATCCAGAGCTATTTGAGATGTTAACTATCTTCCTTGAACGATATATCTCTACTTTGCCATCTTTTACTCTATCTGACTTGTGCAAGTGTATATTCATTGGTTACGTTTCACCGCACTTTTACCAGTACAAACTATATATATCTACTTCTGATGGGAATTTGGTAATACTTTATCGCCCATCAGTTTCAATGGTAAAAGCATTCACATCGATTCCCCAAGACACTCAATTACTTTTCTCAACTCTTTTCATTCATTTCATCATTTCGTTCTGTTTCTCATACTCTACGCATTACACAAGTATATAAATATTATATATACACATTGTTATATACTCATTGCGGATTTGATGGTTGTCATAAATAAGGTTTTGATTTTATAGCAAGTTTTATGTGTCTGATAGTAATTAGGAAATCATTTGAAATGAATCAACAGCAGTTCCAATGTCCATTTGAAAAAAATATTTTATACTTGAATCATATAAAAGATAAAAGTGCGTACTGAGAAATATATATTTAAAATCAATAGCATATACGCATTATATCAATTTCATTTTATACTTCATTAATTTATTCTATTTTATTTCAATTCAACGAATCGTCGAATGTGATTGTTTTTTTTTTAATTCAATACAACATATGAATATTTTGCAGCGAGTTTTAATTGAATCAAATCAAATAGACTGGATGGTGTGTGTGTGTGAGTGTGTGCGCATGTCAGTGTATTTATAATCAGGGCGAAACCTCAAGTTTATTTTGAATTTATGCAACGAATCGAATACAATATGGTTGTTGGATACAAGGGGGAAAATTTTCTAACTATAGATATTGAGTATTATAATCAAGAAAAAAAATCCTAAAACAATATTGAAACATTCCGAAATATATGCTCTATTGAATATTAAAATAAACATGTAAGCTCTTTCTGTCACACACACACGCACACGCATGCGCATATATACATATATGCCTATTGGCAATTGACAAAGTAAAATCGATCTCATCATTAAATTTAATTATTATATAATACAATATATATATAGCTTTAGAATATTGTGATTATCGTTTGAATTATAGATTTGAATTAGCTTTTACAAAGGATCGAAAATTAATGTACCTATAAGCGCATACATATATATAAATATATAATATGTATGATGGAACTATCTATAGACTATGCGGTTCACTAATCGTGGGACAATGTTGAAACGCGACCACAAGAGAAGCACGATGATTGCACTTGACCACGACGCAAAATAATAATGTATCTGCGCCGGTACACGTTACATACAGATAGAGAAAGAGAGAGCGAAATAGAAAGGAACAAAGAGATGAAGTTATTCGAGACGAATACAGCGAAAGTATTGGAGAGAGAAAATGAATTGAGAATCGAAAGAGTGCGGAGAGCGATGGGTGGATTGAGCGAACGATGACAACGGCGGCGTTTCTATTGTTCATGGTGTGGCCTTGAGAGGGTAGCATCGCTTTCACAATGAGTGAGACAAAGTGTGTATGAGTACATATATATATTTATGTGTGCGCGGTGTGCGTGTGAAGTGCAGAGGCGGTTTCTTTGACGTCTCTTTATTCCAGGTCGATGACGCACCGGATATATCATGTCTCGCCATTTCTACTCTATTTTCCAGTGTTCCCCTCCTCTTTTTTATCCCATATAAAAATATATAAAAAAAACTTGACATATCCATCATTATTTTAATTAATTTTTCCAGTTTACACAAAAAAAAGAGACATTGTTATTGTTTTGAATACAATACTGATATTCTTTCTGTACTGTTTGGGCATTGAATGCATTGGATATCATGACTGGAGATTTTTTGTCACAATTGTTTTGTTTATGAGAACATTTAAATACATACATAGGATTGCAAAGTGTGGGACAATACATTGAATGTAATAAATTCTATGAAATTGCTCAGTCGGCGGTACTTCACGGTACAGATACTTTGAAACTTCTTCATTGGTATTATTTACCAGTTACCATCATAGTTTACCACCTTTATTAATTGGTCTTATAGTTGTCATTATGAAATTATCCTTTAAGAAGTTAGTGTTATACATCACACGCCAATATCGTCAGTATTCTGCTATTCTAAAATCGATTTTCAATCTTCAACCAACTTCCAAACTCTAATTGATAAGGTATTTGTTGTTAAATGAATCCCATATTTGTGACGCTGGTGGAGTACTCGTTCACCGTGTTATTATATAATCAATATATATATTCATTATGAAATTTTAATACCTCCTATTGATTACTAATGTAAGTTGTTTTTTTTCTCTCTATTGCAGGTAAGTTTGCTTCATATTTCCCATTGGACTAGTTCAAGCTAATCAATCAAAAATACCAATTATGTGAGTAAAAATACAATATTCCGCAGTCTCAATGCAATAGTTTTATACAACAACAATAATAAAATTATCATTTATTATTTATAAATGCAAAAAATTATATTATACATATATACTCGTATATATATATATTGTGATGTGGTGGATTTTCCACCCATCACTATATTATAACGAGGCTGAAATGTGTGAATGTACGATGCGAATAGTGCGCGAATGTGTGTAAACGATGTGGGTATGCATTATGAATGAGAACGAAAGAGTGTAATAAAGGTGAAGCTGAGTGTCACCGCCAAGTAGCAGTCCGAAGGCAACCCATTCCGGAAGGTGATCATGTGAATGATATCGGGTCATTCCGGATTAATTCGAATATTAGGACAATGAGTGTTACCGGTGGAATGGGGGACATAGGCTGTTGCTGGGCAAGAAGAAATGAACAACGAGGCACGAGACGACACTTTCGTGGGCGACTTGGATAAGTGTGGACAGTGATGAGCATCATGGGCGAATCAGTTCCCCCTTGGCCCTGGTAAAGCTGGAAAGGTGTGATCACGCACGGTATTAGTGGTAGGGGTGGTGTATCACATAAGGCTATCAACATCAGGATCATCCTATGAAAGTCAACAGCGATACCCTGCCTCAGGTATCCTATGCGGGAGTCAAAATGATAATGTGTAAATGGAACGAGACGAAAATGTGCAGAACTGTGAGTAGTGAAAACGTGGGCATAAGTGAATTGAGAAATGAATAGTCCGGAAAAAATGAGTAAAAATAGTATGTGATTGAAAATGGCCAAGATGTGAAGAATAATCCGGGAGAATATATAAGTTGAAGTGAACGAAAGAATGTTATTAAAGATAGAAAATTGAGGACAAGTGAACGAGTAGTGCGAGTGAAATATCCGGAATAGTGTATGTATGATTTGCGCGAGTAAGACATTGAATAACGAAAGTAAACAATGAACAAGTGCGAAAAGGAGCTAGATGAATATTATAAGTGTATGATATGGAATGTGAACGTTATAAACACATGAGTGAAATAAATGTAAATGCTCAGTACGGACCGAGTGAAATAAATTAATATTATTGTATTTATTATTGTTTTAACTTAGGATCTATGTGCTTGAATTGTCCGGACCTTCTGTCCGTAATACACTGTAACTAGAAAACATTGTATAATTTCCCCGAATGACCGCTTAATGAATAAATATTGATGTTATAATTTGAATATAAAAAGGACTGTGTCCGTTGAAATGATTATATGTAACTTTAACAGATTTCCCTAGGATCTATAACATAACTAGGATGGCATCCCTTGATTTGGTAAGGTGATATTTTGGTCAAGAATCCTGAATTATCACTTATGGTAAAAAAAATAACGTTGAAAGCGTGTCAATGACCAGGGACGAATATTGGTGCTTTCACAATACATATATTCATAGATGTTGGGATGTGACATATAATGTTGTTAACTCGATCGCAATTGTGAAAATTATGGTCATGTCTTGTCACAAAGCCCATATATCTCGTTGCCTTCTTTTCTCCTTTATATATATACCTGTGTAATATACATATATGAATGAATATTAATACCCGCACACATATGTAGTGATGTAGCACTAATTTGTACTGTCCAGGGAATGTCCATGCACAAAGTTAATACACCAAGTTGAAGTCAAAGTTCGTTGCGCGACAGAGTGATTGAGTGATGGACAATTTCCATGGTTAGTTACCATACATTTAGCTATGGCGCACACACCGTATTTATACAGACAATATTAATAGCATATATATATATATATATATATATGTGAATATATTGCTACGATATTTCCCCAGCGATTTCGATTTGGGTGGACTCGTCAGAGTCTCAGACAATTTCCCGAACGTGCTACGAGATAGATTCGCACATATATATAGATTGTGTTGAACAGTGCAGGGTGAAGTGTGAGATAGCAATAGTGAAGAGAAACGAGGTATTGTCAGAGCGCGTGACAGCCCGGGCTAGCTCTATCGACTGTCATTGGGGGCCTCCGGGTTTCTATAGTATGTAAAGTCTCTCTATTGAAATTATGGGAGAGCGAGGCTTGTCGAGAGTTATCGAACTAACGCGCGCGCGGGCGTCAACTACTGTTCACATTCGTCCCGACCGATTATATACTCCTATCTAATGGTAATCATATCGCCCACACATCATATTCAAGCGTGTTTATGTATGATGTGACGTATATTTGTATGTATTTATTAAATTTGTTTTTGTCATTTCTTTGATATCGGTGATTATATCAAAGTTCATTCCAACTTTAATCCATGTGAATTAAATTCGAATTATTGATTTTCTCTTACACATTGATTATCGATTATGTGCCACGGTATTGACAGGACATTTCGTCATCTATGAATGAGCTCGAGAAAAATGGCGGATGCGTTAGTTGCAGGATGTTTTATATATGTATATTTGTACATGTGTGCCTCTGTGTTATTTATGTGTGTGTGTGCACTAGGATAACAGTGCGCCGGTCGGAGGCGCAATCGAGAATCCAATTTTTCACCTCAAGCGTCGATTGAAAGAGCAAATTTCCGTTCGTCGAAGCAAATCACGTTAGTTCGAGAATGTACACACATACATATAGGGATTATTTTATTCCATTTTTTTTTCTCTTTCTTTGCCGGTGTATATAAAAAAAATCCGGAATTACGTATATACACGCGCGCTGTACCACCATCTGACAATAAATAGTGATTGGCAGTCGAATTCTCGTTGCGTGAATTTCAGGGAATAAAATAAAATGATGAAAATAAAAAAATGCATATAACTTTGATAGAGATGTTTCTCTTTGACTGTCATTGAAACTCCGAAATTGGATACGTTTCGTTGATTCAAATCAATTTCTTTTAACACCAAAATCAATATCAATGTTTACCTTTGACATTAATATTTACTCCAAGTATTTAAATTTTATATTTATTTAAAAGATACATGCAACATTCAAAATTATCGCTCATATATATAAATTGATAGATAGCGATATATACACATAAACATGAAACATTAATACTATATTGAATAACATCAGCGGTAAATAATCCTCCATCAGATAAATCAGGCGATTAATGGAAGAAATAGAAAGAAAAAAAAATGAAAAAGAAATAACAAACACTCTCCATGATTGAATATATTTTACATTTAAAATCAATTTACAGTTGAAACAAAGTCTCTGAAGTATATATATTCACATGTAGTATCCATATATTTATATGTTTAAACATTTATATCCTTGTATATTCATCTTATCTTTCGATAATAAAATTTATTTCGCTATATATCGACGAAACATTTCGTGGAATATGGTCGTTAGAGAATCGACAATTGGAGAGATCTTCATTTCAACCATGCACGATCTGCCATGAGATACAACTGATAGCTTTTCCTCTCTCGATAATCGTTATATCTATGTATGTATATATATGTATATGTATATATGTAGTCCGGCAGCATCAAATGATTCGAGCGACGTTTAACATCAGTTGGTGCGATCGGGCAATATACGACGACATTTACCGCTATCATTTACGTTTGACGATGAGTGTACGAGGGACCAGAGAGATGTGAGTGTGTTGCCTATCGCACGTTTGAAATAATCAGGGAGGAGGCGGCGGCGGTGCAAAGGGGGGGAAATATGTTTCATATTATTTGTGTGGTGGTGGCTGCAATGTGACGAGGTCATATCGTTCAATTTAATCAACCATTTATGGTATATAATAATATTTAATAGAATAAGTAAATGTCTGAATCCATTTTATCTCAATTATATATTTGTATATGATTATTTTTTTTCAATTATAATTATTATTGATCTGTTGGATGATATTTCCTGTTGAAATGTGGAATTATTGATTCATTTTGTACAGAATGAATTTAAAGTAACGTACTAACAATTTAGATTTTGGGATGACTTCATTTTTTCAAATGCACAGAGTGAATATAAACAGACAGATTCAATATTTAGGCGACGCATTGTAATATAGTTATGTACTGTACAGGCAAATTCGCATTAATGCATTCAATTTCGTTTTATCTTCTTTCCTCTCATTATGCAAGAACGGGCGAATGTTTTCTGTGTATACATTGGATTATATATATTTAAACGTGTATTTTTTATTGTCGAGTTTCGTGTGATCGATTGAACATAAAATACGTAACTACGTTATATGTATCTATATATATATATATATATATATATATATATGCATATATAGATATACCACATTTGAAATGTTTTACCCGTTGAATTTAAATGATTAAGCGATCGTTCGATATTTGATTATCCAGTGGCAATCGTGCAACAATTAATTGAGGTGAAATTTAATTACCAATTTGAATTTTTTCCGTAAGAGTTTCACGTTTTTTTAATTTATTCATAGATTTAATTAATCATTTAATTACTTTTTTCTCTATTTTTTTTATATTCATTATGTTTTGACCATTTATTTCATGCAATTTCTTTGCATTAATAGAAGAATAACATTTCAAATGAGTTGTGAAAAAATATAACTCTAATCAATTATTCTTTAATATGAGACTTCGGCATGAATTTTTTTTTATACGGCTGAATATACAGTCAAAAAAATATATTTTTGTTGCATATTATTTTCTCTTCATTTTACGGTAATTTTGTTTTTGCTTTTTTTTTTCTCAACAACTTTAGCACGCACGTAATTCACAACAAAGTTAATTTGTTCTCGAGGGCCGAACAGACAATTTAATTACTCAATATGGTAAGGGTCGAAATGTTCCCAAGGTGTATATACAGGGGAAGCACGAAAAAAAAGAAAGAGATAGTCGGTGAGTGAGGGTGGGGCAATGAGGGGTTGATACACCTTCACAACTACTGAGGAACTCGTAAATGTTTTTCAGCTTTATAACATCATAGCTCTCATAAAAATATAAAAGAATCGTAATGAAAAAATATCTTCCTTTTTATTTTTTCCCCGTATTTTGTACAGAATTTATATCGTGAACGGGCTTGGAACACATCGTTGAATACCTACATCACAATAATAGTTTTCAGTGTCATTGATATCTTATAGTATTATTCCTTCGAATTTAACAGCTTTCATCTCTCTTTGTTTCATCTCATTCCTTTGCCACCCCCGTATTTGTTATCACAATTTCTCTCTGTCAGCCGCTATATAACTCTCATTAATTAACGTTGGCAGCAGCCAAGTGAGTATGAGCAAGACGACATTACTAAAGTGCGAAGGAGTTTTAATAATATTATCGTATAATATCAAACCCTCTGTCTACACTTTCCGTAACGTGGCCTAAATTATCAAAGGATTTTCCATTTCATACCCGCAAATGACAGAAAATGGAAAATTGAAATTTGTATCCCATTGAATTATCTACATAAACGTTAAATATATATTTACATCTGCGAAATGATATATATTTATTAATCTCGCGAACCGAAGCGAAGTGAGAAAAAAAATATTTTTATATCCACTTCATTTCATCGCTTCAACGTTTACAAGTGAATACGGGCAAGAAAATTTGTTTTCTCGCATCATCATACAAACTATTCCACCACCATCAACCAATATATGAATCTCTCGGAAAAACGAGAGTAAATAATTGTTCTGGAGAGTTTATTTGCACGCGGCGCATTTCCCACTGATAGTTTATTTGTGTTCAATATTTTATCGTTGATGTATGTATATATGCTCGGGTATATTACAAGCAACGCCCTCTCACAATGTAAGCCAACCATCCTAAATTCAATTTATTTATTTTTTCTTTATTTTTCATTAATCATCACTAGCGCAAAATTCACTGGTCCAAATAATTCAAGGGAAAATATTTTATCTCATAAATCTATATATATATATATACACACTTGTACTGTCAACGTCATAGCATTACATCTTTCCCTGAAAACTTAGCGGTAAGGATAAAGAAGAGGGTGCGCGCATGATCAGCAAGACGTGCTCGCTCTCACGCTCGTAAACGAATTGAAACGAAATTTCCCCGTGCCTTTGTATTTGTCGAGCAAACATACTGCTTCAGCGCTATATAACCTAGAGCATTTGGACTCAGGGGTAGTGCACTCTCTTGCACCCTCTCATACATACATGTAGATATATACAAATATAACGAAAGTGAATAAGAGAAAGTAATAAAATGTGGATATATACTGTGTAAAGGATGTGAATCCCTGCGAGTGGTGAAGAGTACAAGCAGTTTGTTGGGGCTGCAGGAATAAAGAGGGTGACGCGACGAGTTAGGATGGCTTTATGATTGCGCGTTACATGTGCCATAGGTAATGTCTCTCAATTTTTGCTTCAGTGGTGAGTAAGTAATAAAGATAAACGGAATTGCGAATGAGGGAGTTGGGAGTAAAGAGAAATAGAGAGAGAGAGAGAAGATACGATAGGTTCACGAGATGTGACACAGGAGGGGTATTGTTTAAGGACGAGGTTAATATCACGATAACGTTGAATTTGGCGGTATTTAAAGGGAAAGTTTCGAGGTATATGGGAGAGAAATGTTATCACTTTACTATAATCACTCTTACAACATTGGTGATAACAACATTAACAGCAGCATCAACTTTCATAATGAAAAATAAATTGGTTAGTGTTAGTGAAATTATTTGCATCAGAGTTGCCAGTTTATGGGAGAATACCATATACCCATATCCCACGATTTGCAATCTACTATAGTGGTCGTGTTATTCCAGTGCGGGAAATCCACTACCACGATCTGGCATTACTGATTCATGTACGTTACTTTTGTTTATAGCTTATCTAATTCATACCTATACTTTTTTGTTAATGTTGGTAGTCTGTGTATATAAATATATTTATACTGATTGATAGTGTGCAGAGAAGTGATATAATTCAACGAGAAGACCGGAAGGTGATGAGCGATGAAACGAAAATCATACGGAGAGAGATTGTGGAAAAGAGGAGCGCAATCGGTACAGGCTCGTTCTATCTCTCACGATAAAATTGATTAAACGGCCATGGCGCCATTGGATTTACCCCCGCCTTCTGATACATGTTCACCCTATTATTAATGATGAATGGACGATGGTATGGTGTATTGTACGAAAATATCGACAGACTAAGTGGCGCCATTGTGCACCGGACTCGATTTATATACATACGCGCGCACACACACACAACACACTGACACATACATGTAGACAGAAAATAACGGATAGTTGACCCTTGTCGAAACTTTCTCATAGATGTTTGAATTTAAAAATCCAAATCGATGACAACACATTTTTCGAAATGTCACAGTTAATTCTTTTCTTCATCCATCCCTTCGCATTGCTTCTGATGTTGATGTTGGTGGGCAATTCATTTTCGTAGTATAGCGATCAAAATGTAAATATTAAAATATTTATAATAGGATGAAACAAATAAACTCAGTGTTTTGTGGGTATAGTGGTCTCATAGTGCAGTCAATGGGTACAGTAAGTAATATATGTATATCTTCTTGACGTAAATCATCCTCTACTCTTCATCTCATTTATGATCTCACATGCATCAGCGATCAAAATCGACTGCTCGTTGAAATATCCGCATCGTTGAATTGGCGGCTGCGGTTTGGGCTTGCGGTGGCGACTGTAGTACATATATGTCTATAGCATTCTCTATCAACTGATAAATGTATATATACAAGCACCCAGGTATCCCACGAAATACACACCGTCGCGGTGGTTCCACTCTGTATAACCTAACTCCAACTTATTCACAGATTATCCTTCCATATGTGTTCATATATACAGATGATTCCAGAAATCTACCCGTCTACGAATTACATGTTAATATCGTTAAATTGCCACAATGAACAAATTGGTAAATGATAATTGCCCTGTGAATTGTATAGGATTATGATATAGGTGAAATTATTTCGAAGACCATAATGTTTGTGGCTTCGTTTCATCTTTTTAGTGCTTTGCCATCAACTTACTATCATTCATACCAACTTGTGTCCGTGCGTAATATCATCACTCCGTTTACATTCAAATATCATCTATAGAAAACTAATGCGTATCAACAAGTCGAAAAATAATGGAGTGGTTGAATCTACAAAAAGGACATAAGAAAATGAACAGGCCGAATTTTCGTCCAGCATTACATCAAAGTACCTCGAAAGATTGTACAAGTGCTCGCGCCCATCTCAGTTTATATTCAAGTAGTGAAGGAGAGGAAAAAGATATTGCGAGAGAGAAAGTACTCTGAGATGATTTTGCTCTTGGTTCTTCTCAATTGCAATGCTGCCACTGGGTGGAGTATAAGTGCCAGTGGTTATCCACCGTTACACTCTATCCTCGGATATACCCACTTAAATCAATTTTGAAATACCACCCACTTGGTGAAAGATCAAATGCCATTTAAGGATAAATTATATTTATAGCTATAAAATGGGCGGATGAAGTTGATGGAACAAATGGGAAGTAAGAGTGTTTGTTGGTTGCGGTTTGAAGAAATAAGAAAGGTGGAATTTTTTAGTATTCAATTATAGCTTAACTCACTTTATATAGAAGTAGATTGGGTGTATATGTATATGGGTACGGGATTGAATTAGTTGATGGACTTTGATGTTGAATTACGATAATGGAAACGAATACTTGGAAGACACACGACGATGCCATTTGATCTTCTAAAGCAAAACACGACATGCGGGTGGGTAATGCTTTTGGTTGGGTTAGCTTCAGCACTAGAATATATGGACCCATGTCTGATGGGGTCTCTGAGCAAATTTCTGAGCACGAAGGCATGATGACAGGGCAAGGTGCAGCAAGCGTAACTGAGAGAATTTCTCTATATGTATGGTATGGATATATAGGGTATCTGTATGTGTGTGAGACAATAGTGAGTGTAGGGTTTAGATAGCCACGTGTTGGTTCATTGTAGAAACCACTGAAACTCGCTCGGATATCTCGGTTAAGGCGAAACTTTGAGGAGTGACTTCTGTACAACCGCATATGTTTCAGAGTCCTTGATTAATCTTCCAATGTTCGTGAAAGTCGTGTTACATTACCTATCATTTTTAAGAGTTATTTATTGAACTAATTCGATAAATGCACGTATGAAAAAATGATAATAATTAAAAAATAATTTTTAATTCAATGTGTCAGCTGATATTATTAATAAGTTGACGTATCAAAGACGGCCTTGATGCTCAGATAAATTTTCTATCGAATTAGTCTCACAATTTGCCATGATTGATGGGCTATTTTCATGTCACTTAACTCTGTATGTCGGTCGATATTTTGCGATGCCATAGTACTGAGGATGAATACTGGAGAATTTTCAAATCCCCAACGCGAGATTTGCATCTACCCGAGATTCATCGATCCGATCAAATATGCAACGATCCGTAGAGGGGAAAATAAAAAAAAACAGAAAGATTTATGTGATGGAAGATGAGAGTTTATGTTCCTAAAGACTGTAGATGATGGGATTCACCGAACATGAAGTGCTCTTGGGAACATCAACACTTTTAGTTTAATATCCAACTCTAACTTGGTTGCAGACTTCATTGACGATAGTTTAATTTGTAACTTCGTGGATCGCATAAGTAAGGTGTTATCTCTGTAATAGAAAATTAAAAAAAAACACTTAATTATGTATGAAAATTATTGAACACTGTTCAACATGAACAATTGAATTGGAACAAATGGAGTAGACGGAAGGAAAAAACCAAAGAACACAATGCTGTACGTCGTGAATTGGCACCCTATAGAATTTCACGTGCTTGTGTACCAAGTTGGAGCTCGGGAAATTCATCTGGCGATATGTGCGAAATTAAACGAAACGATTGATAAGCACGACGGTAGACCGAACGGCTGTTACAGCACTACAACCATCAACTTAAAACCACAAACAATATATTATTTATTATATTCCCAATTGAAATATCCTGCATCTTTCACCGCATCATCATGATCATCGGTCAACAACGGATTTGTGATGCCTTCACCATTTTCAATCATGATGGATAGACAGCATCATTCAATCATCGAATATAATTAGTGTATTTCAATCAATGATGCATGACTGTTGATAATATAATTCACATGCTGAAATCGTGACCCATTTCCTCAGCAAAATTGTATTATCTCAGGCACGTGTTAGAGAAATTGCGAACTCAAACACCTGGCTATCGGCAAGCAAGTTGGAAACGAGGTCGTTACGCGGCACGGCAAACAAAATTCATACTCTCCCAAATTTTCAGAGAAGCAACGTACACTAACAAAAAAAGCCATAAGACTGCCACCCGTTTTTCATTTATGTTCATGATTTTCTCCACTGAACTCATATGTGGGTTGCTGCTATTTCACTTTATCACACTGCCTGGATTCTCCGGACATGAATCGAAAAAGTGTTTCACATTTCTCATATGTTTTTTTTACCAACTGTGACGTGTCTAGTAGTTTTTATATAATTCACCCAAAATATGTGTTTTTATAAACGTTGAAAGGGTCACTGGGCCATTGCAGCATCACAACTATCTCGATACATTTATGTAGAGTTGAAATAGTTATAACATGACGTTCCGGGAATTATGGTAAAAGCATTCAAATAATTATCCAAAAGTCAAATTGATGAAGCGACGAAACAATGTTGCTGACCAATAATCAACGGGGCGTGAAGTCGTCTTTTTGCGTGTGTGTTAATGTGCATTTGTGTCTGAATATGTGAAGAGTAAAGAGAAATAGATGGGGGAGGCGATAGTGAGCGAGGAGTATATTCGCACCCCAGTATTGCGGAACGTTGGGACATACAAACGATGGAATGCGGCGTGACGAAGAGAAACGAGCAGTCGGGACTGGACCATAAATCTACGAGCGGCGGATTAATCGCGGCAGGCAAGACTCGTTGGGAACTAAACTAAACTAATCTAAACTCGTCCAGTAGTGGCACAACAGGGGGAGGGGGGTACCGCTGTGTTTCGACCTCGTTTACTCTGCCCACAAGTAGAGGAGTATAAGTTCCTGGATGTATGCGCGGTACGTAACTAACACTTTGGCCACCAATGAGAATTCAAGAAACCAACGAATAATATTATTTGAAGAGAATTTACATTTTTGTTATTGTGTTTTGATTTCTTCAGTGGAGTTTCGTGAGTTTAGAAAAGGTGTGAGTAGTCGAGCTATCTCATTAAGCAATGTTGGAGAATTCTTATAAAACGGCATACGTAACTTAGCATGAGCAGTAGAACACTTGTAAAAGGTGTCAAAATATTCGTGAAAAATACACTTGCTCAAAAGATTTTTTTACTATCAAATGTTTTGCTTGAATTCTTGTGAACTCGTTGTGAATCCAAAGGCACGAAAGGAAGTCTTAAGATAGAGAGGGAGCAGTTGACAATCGCACAAGATTTCAAGCCTCAGGATATTTTTGAATTTTTTTCCTTTCTCTTTTTATTTCATATTCAGTATAAAGAGAATTTTTTCTTTTTCAGTCAAGTTTGTTTCTTCAGTGCGAAAAAAAAAGAAATATATCCTGACGAACACGAGGAATATGCTGGAGGGCAGAGGTGGTGCTTCTGGGACTTCAAAAAGAAAAAAAAAATAAAAATCCCAGGCATTCGCCGACCCGTGGAAAGCCAATTTTCCTCCTCTTACACAGCGCATCTAGTGATAAAAAGGAAGAGAGACAATAAAGATGGAAAAGAGTTCTCGCTAGACCATCCTGCCCGACTGGTTTCCTTTTATTCTTCCTCTACATACATATATATATATGTTTAGACATGTATAAAGTAGTAGAGAAATAAATCCTTCTGGGAGCGAAACTGCGAAGTGGGCCCAGAGCTAGCACGTTGTGGAAAATATACCCCTCATAGTCCAACCAATTGTACAAGTATACTATTAAGGTATTTCTTCAAAGTTTTCAATAAATTTGCCGTCAAAGTATTTGAACAATTTACTTTCATATTTGAACTTTTCATCACGTAGTGATAAGGAGATATTGGTTTCGTTGAATTTTTCGATGGAAAAAATAAGGCTTATATTTGCATATTTCACAACTCTGAATTGATAAAGGAGTGAAAAAAGTGGGCATTAATATTCATTGAAGCGTTACCGTGTATAACATAGAAATAGACTTAATTTTTATAGAGGTGTAGTAGATAGAAAACGTATTTTTCTGTTGTTAACTAAATAGATATTCGTCATGAATAGTGTAAGTATTTTGAAAACGGTAAAACCAAAAAAATTGAAAATTTATAGTGAATTAATTGTTATTGAACTGATAAAAAATTGTTAAACAACATTTTGTTTCAATTTCCGCATCGACGGAAAATAAGAGATTTACGCATTTTTGAAAGAAATACGTATAACTATGATTTATAATAAATTCGGAGAAAGAAATATATCACGTGGACGGGCAAGTGACTTGACAAAAAATTTTTATATTCTGTACATGGTATAATACAGTGTTGGAAAGGATCATAAAATCCGATGACATATTTAGATCAGACATTTATATCATCAGAAAATGGTTTTTATATATAATGTGGGTGATTCTGTATACGGCTGCGTGCGTTTATTCCATTCTGATGATGTATTACAAACCATGTAATCGAACCTTGCTAGAATAATATTTATTATTGTGACGTAATGTCCTTGGCTACGATTTAAATAATGACGGTGAATGTGGAGTACCACTTCATCAAAAATGTGTAATAGCCAAACTTATTAGGATAGGGGGCTATAGTTTTGATGACGGCCTCTTGAAACTATACTTTGAATGAAAAAAATCTGTTTTTGACATTTATGTTACGCAGATTTGAAAAAATATATTTTCTATTTTTCTGTCATTTTAAAGAATTGAAAAAATTGTATGGTAATGTATAATACCCGGGAAAGTTAATGTGATAAAGGGAATAAATATGTAAGGATAGTGCAAAGATGAGGTAATTCACAAGGTGTAAAAACTTTTACATTTATTCAGTGAAAGATAAAGAAATTGTCTTATTTATGTATACGAGGGTGGACCGATAAGTCCTTAGCCTCACCGCCCGATGGGGCGCAATCGCAAAAAAAAATTTATTGTCGTATAGAACATTCTTGTCATTCGGCTACTGTCGAACTTTCAGCCGAATCGGATGCGCAGTTTCGTTTCAACTGCCTGTGGAAGCGAATCGAATCACGCGGTCGGCGCTATTGCGCTTTTTCCATGTTTCTCAACTCCGCGAACACGTCCGCTTCCACAGGCTGTCAAAACGAAACAGCGCGTCCGATTTGGCTGAAAGTTCGACAGTAGTCATCTACGAGAATATTCTTCATGACAGTAAATTTTTTTTGCGATTGCGCCCCATCGGGCGGTGAGGGTAAATACTTATTTGAACTTCCTCATAATGAAATGGTATATCGTTCTCGTTCAATTAACGTGATAATGTCGCTCGAATACAAATTTATGGAGATCGCTTATTCTTGAAAATTAACAGAACTCATATTGATATTATTTGAATGATTTATAAGATATACTAAACGTGATTAAAAAAGCGGTGCGAGTACTTGCCTAAATATGTATTAATCTGCATCGGCCCGAACGCCTTTGAAATTATTTGTCCTATTTATTTCCTTCAGGTTTCACATATGTTAACACTGAATGAATTGCTGAACTTTTCGATTATTCACAAATTGCTATATCAACGATAAATTGAATATCTATTCAATAACAAGTCTGTGTCATGTTGTGATTTAATTTATGAGCGCAATCAGTTATTGGTCACCAAGCGGCTGAACATATCAAGTTTGATAAGTATCAACTTATCCAACATCCCCCTATACTAAATTCATTGATCTCTTCCTTTTACCTTTATTACCATCATCCTACATTTTTCCTCAATACAGATTATCTGGGAAATATATAAATAATAAACATTATATGTATTCGAAGAAGAACAAAACTGAAATTGGGAAGATTCTATTTTGATAGTGATAGAAATCGCTGACTTTATTCTCAACACGTAAGATCAAATAGACAAGAGAGCTTTTGGCACGCGCATCCACCCTGTATTATGTAATACGCCATTCATCCTTCAAATCTTATCAAGTGGATGGCGGAAAGGTGTGTTACGAGAAAGCATCATTCCGTGGTACTCGAGCGGTTTCTCGAAGAAGGTGTTGAAAGAGAATGAAAGTTCGTTAAAGCAGCTGGGAGGTTAAAGATATATTTCCCCCTGTGATATCACAGAATCACCACCCTTGTATTTGCTCAATGCTCTCTGTTATGTGGAAGCCATGATCGCACGATCACGTAGTAGATGCTATGTGATTGATGATTAGGCCGTAGTGCTATCGTACGTGCACGCGGTAAAAGTCGCTGAGTGAAAGGTATCGGCACAAAATACAATTTTTTTTCTTTCCTTCCATCTTCCTTCATTTTTATTAGTTCTTTAGAACTAATCGGAGAATGGTGTGAACACATGATGGGCATTTCTAACTATAACATAATGTGGTATATTCCAATTTTTACTCAATCCCATAGACAATTAAATTGAGTCAGCAATTGCCTTCACGAATTGAAAAGATATTTATTATAAAAATAAAGATCGCAAACAATAAAGTAAACCGATTAATATTACTGAGTATACGATGATGCAATTAAATATTAAATTGACTAGAGACAAAAATCTCTTTTATATCGTTCTGTGTTTCATTGTTCCTTCTTTTTATTTTTTACTATTTCGCGCACTCTCCCTATTTTTCTCGTACTTTAGATTTAAATAAAATCAATTTGCGTGAGCGTAAGCAAATGTTGACTTCAGGCATTTCAACGTGGCTGACTGCATTGCGAGAAAGAAGTAAAAGAATAGATGCGCAAGATAGAAAAGGTGGTAGTGGTAGATCGTGAATATAGAGAGCGAATACTCCCACCGCAAAATGGAGGGAAATTGTAGGTAGGAGCGGCACAACCCAACGTTTCGTGCCATTTGCAAACCAAATTGCCATTATTAATGGTAATAACCATACAGCCGAGTTTCTGTACCCCCTCTGGGTCGACTGGTCCCTTTTCCTCCATCATCTCGTCGTCTCTCTGCTCCTACCTCTGTCATTCTCTTATAGCGTCCGTTTATATTATATATCCGATTCGGAATACCCAAGCACACCCCCATATATAGTCTTCTGTGTGTGCCTTCTCTCTAGACACTCGGATGTACTTTACCCATTCGCAATCGAGTACTTTTCGTCGCTGACTCAGCATTTTGTCCTTCCGATGCCAATTCATCACGTTTCCATTAATATAAATTCAATTTATTACTGTTTAATTGTTGTTTCTTCATGCTCAATTAAATATTTTGATATCAATTGCAAATAAATCTATTTTATTGACATGACAAACTGTGCGCAAACTAAAAATATCATGATAAAAAGTATAAACAAATATTTGAATTAATGTTTCTGGTATAGATCGAAATTAATTGCGTCTATATGTGTGTGAGTGTGCCGTTATGTTGGAGTGAAGCCAATTTGTATCGACGAGCGATACGAAATAAATCACGTTAAACGGTGTAGCAAGTGTGCCAGCCCAGAAACATACATATATACACCACATATATGTAGGATTCGATTGGTTGATAGCAGGCGTGAGGGTATTTTTTCGTCGGTTGTCGTTGTAGGGAATGAGCTATATGCGATAGTGAAGAAGAAAAAAGGCAGCAGAAGAACAAGATAAAGCGATTGAGCTAGACAGAATAAGTGGGATGGACTAATGGCGAATGTGGAAGAAAGAGAACTAGGTGACATTTCAGGTGAGAGTACAGGATCAGCTGAGCAAATGGTACGATTTTTTTATGTTCCAAACTATTGTCAAGCTGTCCATGTCCAAAGACTCGTTTACGAACTAGAATTGATAGGCAGCCGTGAAACGTATAAAAGACTGTAAAAAGAAAATAGGAGAACAAATAGCAAGAGCAAACGTATACTCAAACATAAATCACTATCATCAATATGAATTGATGATCGACGTGATCTAATAGGAACGATTTAGCTGAAATGGCATAATAAAAAATATTGCCAAGAATTTATCCTTTCTGCAGTCCCGGTGGATATAGAGATGAAAAAATTTATTAAAATGGTTTGCAATCAATTTTTTATTTTTCCTCTAAAGCCAAGATACTTTGAGAAACTGTCGGTAACATATAGTGCAAAAGAAGAAAGCTAACTTGTTGAAATGTATTTCAGAGGACAAATATGTTCAACTGCGCCAGAAATTTGTCCATTGTATTTCCCATGCCAAAATGAAACGACTAAAACCGTTTATACATGTATAGGTTATCCATTTCGAGGTCTTTGCTTCAAATTGCACACGTTGAGCCACCTAAATGCTTTCCCAAAGCTGGCATTCGAGAACTGTTGTTAGATTTGGAGTAATCAAATGGCATAGTAGTAGAATGTGGGGGAAATTGGAGATGGTATGGTTGAGAAAGGCGAGTGGGGTTTGGAATCAGGGGTCGAAGCGAATCTGTGACTTGAGCCCTCTTGTGTCGTAATACCACCCGTACGAGATGTGTTTCGGAATATTGGTGGGCAATGACCATCGACCAACGTTTAGTGTGATGTGTACGGGAGAAAATGGAACACACACGGCGCCAACTAGAAGAGAATGAAAAGCGAGGGAGAGAGAGCGAGACAAGTAATATGGATCCAATGTTCAAAGCCTAAATTTCCTGACCACCGGATTTCGCGTACCCTTTCTAGTTTGCCTCTATAGACGTATACATTCTATTCGGATTTAGTTGGCTGATCATTTTCCGATTGTATTTCAACCAAATATCTAATAAATGAACTCATAGCTGCCACCCCATTAGATCCATTGCTATTCTCCTGATCCCAATTCACTCGATACGTATGTATTATCATTTAACATGTGACTTATGTTGTCGCTGCATTTTCATCTCAAGTTTATGTCGAAAAGTTTATTTGGTATAAAATCTTGAACAAGCCACCAAAAACTTTTTCGTAAAATCGCTGCCTCAACATATTTCTTCAAAGATTTGGTCTATCTATTCTTGAAGTTGAAAATTTAACTCAGCACTTGTTTTTATTATTCCGCAATGGTCAAAAAGCGGGAGTGTCTCAGGAATTTTTACCGTTCTATAGAACTTTAACTCCAACAATTTTATCTATATATTTTTTCTTTAGCGCTGACGAGCAATGGTAAAAGTAGTTATGTTAGAAGCGGTTGCTTGGGATTACAAAGTGAATTTCCGAGTTACTCTTTACTTGGCGGCTGTTGTGGAGAACGAGTGACGACTTGCCGTTATGTTTTTCTCCCTCGCCTTTAAATATGTATAGTTCAAGTCAGGTGAAAAAGAAAACAAAATATATTAAATACGTCGGATGTAGACATTGTTCTTTTTATTTTTCTCGATCTTCGATTTCTCTTGCTATCACCACACAAATTCTTTCAACACCCACCATCCTACCAACTGGTATATTTACTGATCGTAGAGTTCTCTTTTAATGTCTGCGTTCTTCCTTTCTATCTTTACCATACACAACAACTTGGAAAGTAGACTTTACGATTCAAGCAGCCATACAATCGTGTCGTTGGGAAGAGAGGTTATGCGACATTCGCAATGAAGCAATGGAAAAAGAAAGTCCAAAGAAGTGGACGGAATAAAATAAAAGTGAATAAAGTAAAGAGTGGTGCGAGGTTTGACAGGAAAACGTAAAATTCATGCACTATTTCTTATCAATCCTGACTTCTTGCGTCATCATCACTTCCTTCAGCAGTTCTATTTTACCGAATGTTGATATTGAGATTTTTACGAAAAAATATAATTTAGCTTTTCCATAAAATTGGAAATGGGTATATACTTGGCTACATTAATTTTATTATTGCTCTGATATCTGCAGTAAATCATGCAGTTTTCATTTTTTCGTTTTTTCATTTTGATATAGTGACTGATATACAAATGTGGTTACTGTTCACCCTACTAATATTTCATTCACGCCATCGAACGTCCCTCGACGAGTGACCTGCTAATGATGCAATCGCTTCACTCATATGTCCATATTCACACATATGGCACGCACGCACGCATATTACTGAAGAATACTGTGGAATGCTTTAACAGTAGCAACCGCGAGTAATCGCACGTATAACGATGTATAGATTTACGTGGCGTGATTCATCCCCTTTTGTAGTTGAACAAAAAAAGAAGGAAGAAAAAAGTGATGGCTATATCATTCCCCTGTCATTATTATAGGCGTGAACAAAAGATTTTTTTTGCTGTCAGTTTTACACAGGGGAGCAAAAATTGGACAACATCGTTTTGGAAATAAATGTCAAAACACATATAGTAATATAGTAATATTGAAAAAAAAAAATGAAAAAAATATGAAGCCTTGTCGTTGAACTCAATGGAGGGAATTCATATCAACCTCATTACGAAAATTTATTCGTCTGTAAATATGATGGTTGATCAACAACGAGATTGTGGTGGGCCGCTCGTTAGTCGCACACACCTCTCTGATTTTCCCGAAAAATTTGACAGAAAGCAAGCTCTACTGAACGTAACCCAACAGCTATTACCATCACCATCACCACAAAGATAAAAAAAAATATGCACATCAGCTTCATTAAAATACCTGCTCTTCATTATCAACTATATAATTACAACATTAATTGAATTGAAAAATGTTGAAGAAAATTTTTGAAACTGCTTGAATTAATTAAGAAAAATATTTTATTGTCATTATTTTTTGCCATTTTTTTTTCTTTATTTTTAACGATTGTGAAAACAATCCGATATTATTTTTGACTCACGTATCTATTAGATGTACAGGATACGAAACATTCTGTAGTAATACATATATATACTGGTAGATGTAGCTAGGGATATAAGTTCGAGAAAATTGGCAGTGAAACGAAACTGCAAGGCGAGACAACTTGAAAGGCGGTTAGTGTAGACATTGGAGGGCGAGCAGAAAGTGTTTTACAGATATATATATATATATGTTCTTTACACCATCCGGCAGCCGATGGTGTACAGGTGGATAGTCGAGTGTGTTGTGGTCTCGTGTTATCGTTGGTGCGCGCGCGATTCGCCCCATTCGGTATCTACCCTGGTGTCTGGTATCTGCTATGCAAAGTTATCGCCACCGTCCGCATAAGTTTAGCATACATTTCTTGTTTTCAGGTAAGCCATAGGACAGAGTACGACGCGTGTATACGACTATACAACGACGCACAACGACGATATGTAGAAGGTCTATGACCAAGTGAGTGTGTTGTCGAAGCAGTGAGTGAACCCAATATAGATAATATACATATATGCAGAAAGGAGAAGGAAAAAAAAATAATACTAAACCCAACGAGCACTACTCGATATATATATATTTTTTTAATTTCTTTCCCTTGTATTTTCTTTTTACTTTTAAGTTGGGGGGGGGGGGGGGGCAGGCAAGTCATGATTTGTGAATATAAAGAACGAAAAATGTATGCTTTTACTTTTGTTCTGATTTATATTTGAAAATGATTTTTTTTATTCGTTTTTTATGTTTCAAGTTGTATAAAACTGTTGAATTGTTAGTTTATATATGTATATATCTAGTTAGATTACCAGCAAATGGTTAAGAGATAACGGCGGTGTTGTGAGCAAATTGTAAGTAATAGAGAGCGAGTGAGAGAGGATTCATTAAAATTTATGGTGCCTAATTTTAAAGTTGCACAGCGTAGCTAATTATTGTCGCATAGGTGGACTTGCTTGGTGAATATATAATGTTGGTGGGAAACAAGAGAAATGGTGGGGCGGAAACACAAAGAGCGAAAGTGTGTAATATACTGGACGATATAGTAGTTGAACTTAATGTAGAGAGGCAATGAAAGTGTGGAAAGGATCCACTAAATGGGAAGTTTATTTACACCTGCTGCACTACAGAATTGTGAGAATACACATGACTTTATTATCCCCTTTATAACCTCAGCAATTCACTCACTTCTATGTATAATGTACACAAATATACATATGAAAAGGGAGAAAGAAAGAGAGATGTAGTAATATATATACCTTTACCAGCTCGCTCGTTTTGATCCCCTTTGAATTTCATATCTCCCTCCATTTACACATATATGATTATCACAGTTTCCCACCAAAAACATTAACATCTTTGCTGCACTGTAAAGATTGTTGTTCTTACTATTATAATAATTCATTTGTTAAACGCAAATTCAATCCACTAATAATGAATTGAATGTATGGAAGTCATAAATAATTCACTGCTATCAGTTATAAAATGAAATGATGATAATAAAATTTTCTTACTGTGCAAATTAAAAAGTGAATTTTTCTATTTTTATATAGGTATTTTTGTACATTTTATGTCGATAGTACTTACTGGCCATTTTATTGCTCGCGTGGTTCGTCGTCACTCTATTCTGAAGACAAAATTTGCCATAGCTTGTAGTATATAAAGTAGAGAGCAATCGGGAAGTCACGTATTTTTCGACCGTACTATACAAGAATAAAATCTCCCAGTGGGATTGTAAAAAAGATCCACAAGGCAGAAACCAAAAGAAAGGGTAAATATATAAATATACATGTACATATACATATATATATATGTATGTGTAACAGGAAATTGGTAGATATTGATGAAAGGTCTTACGAGTCGATGAACAGGTTCCTACATTTATATATGTGCATCTAGGCGGAATTGTGAAGGCTGTATATGGCGACATATTTGGCCAAGAAACAGTCAAATTGAAAGAATGGAAAAGAAAAATCTGAAGGGAGAAAAGCTTTTTATCAACTTTTTTTATTTCAATTCTTTTAATATATAAGTATAGGATAGAGAGATAAAAAGATAGAGAGAAATATATTCTTTTGCATCAACGAAAAAATATTGTTTCTAAATCACATGAAGTGGAGTCTGACGTTTATATATTGTGTTTCGTCAGAATTTATGTGCAAATATATATATGTATATATACATGCATATTTAATTTCGTAGATGTGGTAAAGGATGTGTTCTCCGCAATTTTGGATTTGAAAGTTTTTACAAACTTTTATCATCTCTTGCTCTTTCATGAAAGTTGCAGACGCTTCAAAGTAACACAATGTTTTCTACGTATAAAAATATTTTTTACTCACTAGCGAAAAATACAAAAGAGAATTTTATAGAACGATATTCGGAACGGTAAACGTATCGCTTGAAGTATCCATAAACAATGCAGAAAAGGAATCGATAGAAAAATAAAAACGAAAAAATTTTTATAGGAGAAAAATATTTTTTGTAAATTTATTTTGCATAATTGTTGTAATCATCAGATACTTTTCGCCTTAGGTGTATTGTCGATTCGGAAAAAAGTGTATATAAAAACTGTCCAATAATATACCTTATATTGCGTAATATACCTCACAAAATAAATCAACTCTTATCGATGATGTCATTCCCTGTATCACGGCGACCCCATACCTGCCTACACATAGGTATATATAACTATGTATATGTACGTACGAAATATCCCGCTGGATGAATGTCAGAATATTTATTATACTTGTTATATACACAAAGCGTCCGAGTTTATTTAGTTATCACATATATTTTCTTTTAAAATAAAATGTACGAACGTAAAATTCAAAAAGTCGAAAAACCGGCTACATATCAAACGTTCACGTTATAAAAATCATGACCGTTCATCGATCTCATTTAATAACGGAATTCACATATATCTACTGTACCTATATTCGCATTTATTGACATGTATAACTATACATGCCAATAAATGCAATGTTGCGCAAATAAATTTCAAAAGGCAAGGCACGCATAACGTGGAATCTTGAGCACGCACGGTATTTCTTTAGCGCCGTTAGTCGAAGCATCGTGTCGATTATATAGAGCAGTTCCGAGTTAAATCGTCAGGACGAAGACTTGCAGAGAATGAGAAGGAGAGAGAAAATGAGAGAGGTGGTGGAATTGGGTATTGGATAAAAATTTAATCAACGTAAATTCATTTCGCGTGCTATTTGCAAAAAAAAAATCAAATAAGCTACGATATGCAATTTTATAGCGCTGATATTATTTCACAATAATTCGAAAAATTTTTATTCGGTTTCATATACTTTCACGAAATTTTATATACATATTTTGATGCAGCGGTATATAAAAGCAGTGAAATCGAGAAGACGTAAATAAAAATGATTTTATTTGAGGGCTTACATACGTCTAGCAGCACCGAAAATGCGCTGAAAAAAAAATTGTTTTTAGCAGAGATAACAATAGAAATTGATAAAAGTAAACAGTACACATTGTTTTTATGGTACTTAAATATTATAAAAAAATTTATTCCACTTTATTTTTCCAAAATTACTATATAAAAAATTGTTTTTCTAGAAACAATTTTTTTCGACACGGTCTGAATAATAACTCATACGGTTTTTAATAATTTTGGATGCGATTTATTTCAAATATTGAAAATCGTTTTCTGTACAGTGTGTCGAGCCGGAATTTTGAATTCCGAAAACTTTGGCAATTTATAGCAGTTTAAAAAAAAAGTATGCGTTTTTCATCATAAATTTACACTTTAATTATTTTTAGAAATTTTTAAATCATAATATATATATAAAGAAAACGATTCCCAATATTTAAAAAAAAAAAACAATTAACAAATATTGAAAACTGTATGAGTTATCATTCAAACCATCTCGGAAAAAATTGTTTCGAGAAAAACGATTATTTATATAGTAATTTTTATAAAAATAAAGTGGAATAAATTTGTATGTTATGATGTTCAAATACCAATAAACAATGTCTGCTATTTATTTGTATTAATTTCTATTGTTATCCCTACTAGAAAAAAATTTTTCCGCGCATTTTTCGCGGTGGTAGACGTATGTAACCCCTGAAAAATATAAGTTCAGAAATAATTTGGGAAGATTTATTAGATGGATAATATCTATATAATCTATATTCATCAACATAATTGCTAATATTAATTGTATAAGCGTGGATTGTAAGTAAGTTTACCGATCCTCATATCATTATTTTCTCGTTCTCTGGAGCTTTTAGCCGCTTTTAAACGCAAATCATACGAAATTCTTTCTCTCTGAATAAAAATAATGAGGCCGCAAAAATGTCCAGTTACACGAACTATTATCATAAATTCCATTTTTATTTTTGCAAATTCTCGTCATTCAATTTGGCTAAATGTCCTTTTCATAAATACCACTACCGTATTTAACTATACATACGAAAACTTTTTAGTAATGAGAATAGAATTTGTTATTTAATTTTACAACTGATTTACAAAATGAAAATATTTTTTTAATCACGATATATAATTTATACGAGTGATTATTACCAGAAAAACGAAAAAAAAAAAAAA
>CAJUYH010001204.1:45451-96875 GCA_910591685.1 Galerucella tenella | reverse complement strand
TTGTACAGTAGGGCAAGAGAACAAGCGGGTGGTGAAGAATTTGCGTGTTCACCAGCAATTGGCGAAAAATCGTTTCGTAATGCATGGCATGATGTAAAAAGAAATAAACAAAATCAAATGAGAGAAATTTAACGGCATATATCGAGATTTATAAAGAATTGCGATGTATGAATGATTGCAAAAGGGATAATGGTTATACACACACACACACACACGATAATTTCAATTCTTCAAGTGCACTCTTCTGATTTCCCACTTGCATCCAATATATATTCGTGTCTACCAACAGTATGATACATGATATTTATGTGTATGAAAGAAAGCGCGACAAGACCACCAACATCGCTCAAATAAAGAGGATCGTGAGACACGCGAGAAAAATTTATTTTTCTTTTTGTTTCATTTCTCATCTCATAACAAATTTAATGACAAAGAATTATTATGAGTATTAAAGTGCAGTATTTCAACTTGAAGTTTTATTGTTTCAATCGAACAGCAATTCTGTGATGTTCTTTGATTTATTGTTGGCTGCCAATTCATTTGATTTCAAGTGCACTTCGACATATATACACAGAGGTCAACCAAATGGTTTGTGATTTGCAGATCCATCCGCTTGGATTAATTGATAAATCTTTGGGATGGAAGCCGCTGAATGATAGTTGCTATCAGTCGGTTTCCCTCTACTCACTTCACCATTGTTTCGTTCTCTCTCTCTCTCTCTTTCTCTCTCTCTCTCTCTCTCTCGCTCTCTCTCGCTCTCTCTCGTTATCTCTTTCTCACACCCTTCCTCGACATTTCTCTCTCGCACTTACTACATCTCTTACACACCATTGAATGTAGACTATACGTCTGCTGCTATGGAAGAGTCATAGGTTTTGCTCAACGCTTGGTGACGTCTCGTTGCAGGTAAAATCACGGCTCATTAAATCTCAGTATGAGCACATTAAACAATAAACCCACTTAGTTGTTTAATTGGTGACGCATATCACTCTCTGGTGTGTCATTGTCCAGTCAATCGAACAGTTAATTTATACACATATCCATTCATTTGCATACCACAATCAATTGAGAGTGATTATAATTGACAAAAAAAAAGATGTTACGTTGCTTTATGACATGATTAATTTCTGTGTAGTTTATTATTATAAAAATAATAGAGAATATAATCATGTTATATGAGTTTGTGCGTAACTGACTTTTAGATATTATTTGTTAGTATTAAAACTTTTAGTTAATAGTTGAAAACAAAATGTATCAAAAAATTGTTGGTGGATATAATCGTTACTGTGACTTCTCTACTGGAACGAAATAATTGCTCTTGAAAATGATGGTGTAGTACTTACGGTACTTTATACAAAATGAAAATCCTAATATATATACATATAACTATATATACATTGTATATGCAAGTTGGCCTAAAAGCTGCTTATGTGTTGAAACGATTTTCCATCTCTTTTCTTTCTCATTCTTTCTTTCTGTTACACTCCACCATTAGAAGTTTCTTATCTTACCGGACCCCACCACGATCACACTCTACAGCAATTCCATTTGCAATATGTTGGGATTGTAACTTCGTTTTATTTTGATTTTTCTTTCCCTTTCTTGAACTCGATGTCAACAATGACAATTGGAATGTACTTTCCCATTTATTTCTCCACATTTTGAGTACTTTTTTATACTCAGTTCTATTTTCTCTTTTTAGTGTCGAACAAAAACAAATAAAACTGTAATTAAATAATTACTAAATTTAGTATACTTTCTTATTTATTTTTCAACTTTTCATTATGTAGTTTTTTATAAGAGGTGGTGAGCAGGTATAGGAACCATGCCACATAATTACAATTTTTATAACGACAAATTTCTAAATAATACATTTAGTTAGAGTTTATATTTCAAAATTTACAGCATAAAGATAAAATGGAACACCAATAGAATAGCAAACAAGTTTGGCATGTAATAAAGTCACCCGATATTAAATATCGAGTTAGCTAATTAGCCAATTAATTAATTATTATATTCTATTAAAATTTTCATTTATAGTAATCAATATTTGCGTTTAAACAGTTGCATTTTTGTTTTTGAAATCATTGAAATTTTCCTATCGATTTTTTATCTCTCACTGTTTATTACAATTTGTTTCAATCTCCCCAGTATACAGATCGTGGATTAGGATTTTCAACGTTGCTAAAATATAATGAATATTTACTTTATTATGTGTACAAAGTTATGATTCCTCTTTTTTGTTGAAAAGAAAAAGAAAAAAAATCATACATATACCTGTCTGTCGTATAAGCGCAGGTGCAGGTGCAGTCTGCACTGCAGCTGTCCTATCGTCAATGACTATATATATAAATCTACGCATATGTATATAATATATATCGTCTATCATATTTCAGCTTATTTATATACCGCCTGCAATATGTCCCTAAATATTATCATCTAGGCATATTATTTTATCTTAACCCATGTTGGAACTTAAAGATTGCAACTCTTCATTCTAATCATAAAAGTAACAAACATATATAAATACTACAACTAATAGAGTTACCAAATATCTGTTAACGATCATCAACTTTTTCTCTCTCACCATCTTTCTTATTATAATCTGTATTATTTCCCACGGCATTTCTTTACAACTTAATCCTCTATTCCTAGCTCTTACGCTCTTAACATTTTGCTCACTGATCTTGAATGACGAAGATCGGGTTTCGCGGCTAAATACAAAACTAAAATAAATGAAAACAAAAAAAAATAAGGTAAGAGATGAATAAAAAATGTGAGATAAATATAAAAGGGAACCGCGCCGACAGACACAATATATATAGAGGTGCAATGACATTATATATGTCAGTGGTTGTGGACGTTGGTGGATCAGACTTTATATATAAGTTTACGCTTGAAGACTATATGATGGGGAAAAAATCGATTAATTAGCTTGGGGTAAGTTGGCCGCAAGGGGCAAGGCTCAATCGCGTCAGTTCTTCGCTTATCTGGCATTATATCCTATACATATATTGTATACTCACGTTCCTTCGCCAAGTTTACCTCATCACGACATGGCAGGACGCAGTTTCTTGTTAACCTTCCCGGCTAGTTTTTGCATAAAATACATTTTTATATATAAATATAGGTATACACTTATGCATAGACACGTATATATAGCTACTTGCTTCCTTCATATATGCGGATAAGCCTTCAGGGCACATGTGTTCCCACGGCTAATAATATTATTTTATGTATACCAAGTTATTTTTGGTTAGAACTTTTTTCTCCACTACTAGAAATAGTAAACTGTATTTTTAATTTGAATGGATAGAGAATTTTGGAAATTATATTTGTACGTGAAGTGCAATATTCTTTATGAAAAACATTTTTCATCATTCATAAAGGTGTATGGTGAGAGAAGGCAGTAATGACATTTAGAATTACAAAAACATGAAATAATTTTATTTCATTAATATTGTTGGAAATTTTAATTTATTATTTATATTGTTGGATGAATCTTCTTTAATACTTCACTTTATTGTCACTGTCTACTATGTATATCTGCGTCTATTTCACGCTTCACACGTAAATATAGAACCTATGAGTTTCCCATAGGGAAAATACAAATTGCAGTTTTACGACAGTTAATCCCATTGCATGTTCGCGCACGAGACACTAACACGACAAAATCAAAACTTTTCTTGTGGTAATATGTCGACATCATTGATGGTGCATTGTCGTTGTCGTTTTCATCTTCAACAATTCTACGACTCTGTGTTAGACATACAAGGAAATATATAAATATATATATATATGTGTGTGTGTGTGTGTGTGTGTGTTTGATAGAAAAAGCAAAAGCTCGAGAGACGCTGCAATAGACAGTATGGAAATAGTTTCGACAGCGAAGCGCGATCATACATTTTTCCATTCTCGCTGAAAATGCACTTGAGAACTGAGAAAGGGTATGAGGAAGAGAAAAACAAAGAAAAGGAGAATAACGTGACGTCGTTGTCGTAGCTAACATTTTTACTTTTGTTTCAGTTCTTTTTTTTTTCCTTTCCATTGCTCGAGCTTCACATTTTCCGAGAATATTGCATACACACTCAAGCCACTCCATTTTTCCATTTTAACTTTGTTCACATATTATTCCCAAGTGTTTGATAACTGCGGAAAATACAAAAAAATGTCGTTTCATGTTGTTTTTGTATTTTTTTTTTATGTCTATTTGTGTATTTACTTTGGGAAGTTTTAATTTATTTTGTAAAATTAGAACATATACATATTTATTTTTATACACATGTTTATATATTGCTGTTTTTAAAGTGACAATATAAAAATCTAAGTGTCAAAAATTGCCAAAGTAAATTTATTGTTCACTTCTGGCATTGAAAATATTTTACATAGGTGAAATATTCCCCTCTATCTCCACGTCTCGCTCTCTCTCTCTCTCCCCCTCTCTCCCTCCCTCTCCCTCTCTCTCACTCTCTCACTCTCTCTCTCACACACACTCACCTCATTCCTCTCTCGTTGTTTCCCGTGAACATATGTACGAGTTATGGGTAACTCGAGATAACAAATAGCGCAGTAGCTGCTCATGCTATTGCTTGCTCTCGTTCGTTCGCTGTAAAATCGATCAGGCAATAAATATATATACGGATGTGAGTTGCAACCGTTACTGGAATGCTAAAGCTACACACGAGCCTATTGCTCGAGTATACCGAATACGTGTGTGCCGTCTCTCCGTGTCAGTGAAATGAAAAAACAAGTAATAAAAGAATAAGCGAAGCAAAAAAATATTCATGTGTAAAATGTCCGTGAAACCCCAAAAAGCAATACAATGAAATGAAAAAGAAATAAAATTGTACTAGTAAATCATCGTCGCGAATGTGATTGGTATCAATTGTATATACATGAACTATGTCTAAATTGACAGTAAAAATGATATCATATATACGTGTACATATATACATATGAATTGCTGACTGAAGTATTTACCTTCGTTATATTTAATACTTGATTAATTCACGTGAAATTTTATTCCTTTTCCGTTTTATCCGACAGACAAAATATCAAACTCACTTTGCCCGCAATGACAAATAATAATATTGCAATCATTTCTTCAAACTTGGTTAATTTCTAATGATGCATTAAAAAATAATAAACAAAGACTTCAACGAATTGACAGTGAGTTCTCTCAATTTATTTACATTTAATTAACCCATTCATGTACCAGCACACGGAAACCAAGTAATCAGAGCACCAACTATAACGAACATGTATTTTATACATATAACATGTACAATAGTTCGCCTCAACGATGTTTAACACTAATATCCACCTAAATTCATCATTAATACAAATTGTAATATTGATAAAATTAATATCAAAACTTTAGGCAACTGGACTTTTCCGGCACACTTCATCATGATGATTGATTAATTAATTTGATTATTTAGCTGAAAAAATATGCTTTCACCGCTGTAGCAGAGTAATTAATTAATTATAAAAATTAAACTTCTTTCATGGAAATCATGTTCAGGCTCTAATGAATGACAATAGTTATTTTATTTGCACTCTACATAAATTCAAAATTGCTAGAAACACGAAGAAATGTCTCATATTCTGCCCATCCGAAATTCAGATGAAACCAACACCATTCTATTCCCACACTGTCAGTTGTAAAAAACCCTAAATTAAAACAATAATTAGGATAATTAATTCGAAGCGAACAACAATAAATGGAGCCTGTAGCTAAGTAAATAATATTTTCCGTTATTCTTCATGTACAACGTGTGTGTATGTGTACCTACTGCTTGCATGTACGTGTGCCATTTTGCAATCGACCCCTAAAGACAACAACTGCGATGCTACATGAGTTGTACGTGGGCCCGTACAAAGATACACACAAGCGTTATATATTCGCCTTGGGTGTGGAACATGTATGGCGTCGTCGTCGTCTCTTCTAGTCTCTCTACCTCATGACAATGATTAAGCGACTACAACTACGTATACGAGGACATACGTTTGGTGAGGAAGCGAAAGAGAGAGAGGGAGAGGGTGTGTCTGTGTGCCAATGTGTGTGCTTGATTTCCGCCGGTGTTTGGTTACCGTATATACAACGTACGTACTGTTGCTCTTCGTAACGTAATAATTGCATGAGTTGAGAGAGCAACAACGAGAGTAGACCATTAATGCAGAAAAGAGAAAGACCAAACATGAATGAAGGGTTGGAAGAGTATATGCGAATGATCGTGTGCTCCGCTTGATATGCGGTGTGCATGCACACTGCAATTCAATGCAACTACATCGCTCACTCTGCTTATTGCTTATATGTATATCTTTTCTGCGTGTTGATATCGCGTGAGCTCCATTTACATTGTTCTCCTCGTATCTATCATCTGAAATTAACACTGTCAGCTCTGTTTCCCGAGATCATTCTCGATTCACGTGTTCACAATTACACGATTAAGTCAACGTAGATGACGTGAATAATATACCTATTTGAAAATTTTTTTTGGTGCAATTATGTATATTTTTATATTTTTAACGTTGTAAATGGCGTGAAAAGAGGAGAACTGTGGTATTGTATTGAAATTATACGTGCGAGAGAATTCCCCTTGAGTGGGAGATAAAATTATCTCATATGTACGCGAGCAGTCAACGATTTATTTTAATTTTATTTCGGGTAATAAAAGAATTAGCACTACCATTTTCACCTCTAAATCTTTAAATAAACGTTACATATATGCATATGTATAGATCACATGGGTGCATGTATAAATATATGTATATTAATGTAGTGTCCACTATATCTATGATATAAATAGAATCGTAATTCCCTACGGTCTAAGCGCCGATGAGCCGTCGGACATTTTGAATGACACCAGTATTTCCCATGAGCTCGCGCATATACATCAGAAGCATTTCCCACTGGGTCACTATATCTCCAACTTCACACCTTTTATTCTACTCCACATATATCTATATATTGAGAAATCTATTCACTAAATTCATTTCAACTGATGTGCTCCACATTCACAAAATAAAAAAAAAAAAATGGAAAGTAATATTACAAATAAAAAGAGAGTGATATCACAAAATTTTATGTTTTACAATACCATGTATACAAATATATTTTTCCATCAGTTCTTGGACGATTCGTTGAATCATCAACAGATAACTCCAAGTCAATGGAAATAGAAAAGAATAAAAAAAAAGCTGTATATAAAAGGGCAATAATTGCTGAATGCTTTGCCACACGTATGACACTTGGGCATCCAGTTTAATACAAAAAAATAAAATAAATGCTTGTCTTTTATCTACAACAATGAAATTGTTGTAGATTAGTGTATATTGGTTTTAGCTGCAGCTGCAGCATCACCATCAGTATTGATGACAACGTTGTTAAACGCTAACTGGGCCAAGAGAGTTGCGGCCAATTTACACACATAGACCCAAGCGTTAGCCACGATACGAATAATAATCCAACGGCGATGTTCCGTGGACTGGAATAAGTATTCAAGTCTAGAAGGAGTTGGGCTAATGGCGACAGTGATAAAAGAAAGGTGCTGTTCAGGACAGTGTGATAGTGTAGATTAAACGCAAAAGTACTTAAACAAGTAACTCATGAGACAATGAAGATGAAAAGCTTTGCGCGAAAGAGGAGAATTCTTGGCTGCCAATGTTTTTGAGGATACATAGTAGCTCGACATTTATGCAACAAAGGTTTTTCTGCACATAATGTAATACGCACCAACACACATATCCCATAACTTTATACGTGCGATGTGAAATACGTGAAGCATTTGCTTTGATACGCTTAGGAATGACGAGATTGTCGGCGCTGAATGTGACTATGTGAGATGCAAACACTTCTGTCGTTGGCATAAATAATCCTACTTCAACAAAAAGGATGAAATTCGTTTTGTGAGGCAAATGGCATTTCTACACTGCGCGTTTCTGATACTACTAAACCATTCGAGGGTGAAAGGAAGCGAATAGAAGAGCAAGAGAGAGATAAAGATCTTGCTGAATGTAATTTAATAGCTCGCCCGAAGAACAAACTTGATCACGACAACAACAATAACAGTGACGACGATGAGAAGCATTAGTTCACTCATGCAGTTGGGGATTACTTTCACAAAGGCGGCGATATTGTGAAACATCGTAATACCTACTATAAATAATATAGATTGATCAAATCAATTCACTAATGAATTGTTAATTGAAAAATAGCCTTGAAAGATTAGTTTAGTTAATTGCAAAAAATAATTATATACTTTTATAAGTTAATTTTCGAAAAATAATTCAATATCGTACATCATTTTTTATTGTTGGGCTTGACAATTTACATTTACATTATTATAAGTGTAATAATAATAGTGATATTAGTGTAGTAGGGTGATAGTATCTCTAGAATGGCTTCAAGCCCTACTCGTAGTCATGATTCTGTGGCGAAACGCGATGCCACCCTGCTCTCCACTCAAATGTAAACCTGTAGAGACTCTAGTCACGTACGACGCACAAACCGACGCTACCAGTGGAAGCCGATCCGGCAGTCGAGGGTTGCATGTATATCTCTTTGGAATGAACAACAAAGAATAAAAATAAAAATTATAAAAACGATAATATATCCATTAATATATTTGAATTATTTTTCGTTGGTTTATTGTATTGAGTGTGCCATACCAAAAGAATATAAACAGGCAAATATGAAATACCTTCAAATGAAGCTTTGGGCTATAATTTTTTTTCAATTGGTTAAATAGTTTTAATAAATGTTTTTGATTACAAGTATATATGCATGGTCGGTGAAATTACATATACTTGTTTATTCTCATGATAGTCGAAAATAAGTGTCGTTCGTTGTCGACATCATATAGTTGCGAAGAATAATATCGACAATAGGGTTCAACATGGTTTTGCACTTTGACTTCGTGCCCGAACAGCCAACCACCGCGTTTGACCACCCGAGCAATGCGTCACTTTGTGGAGCCGCTTTTAGTCAGCATTACATTCTCCCCCGTTGATCACAATTTACACAAAGAAAAATAAATGAATGTGTATATCCTTATTCGTTCATTCGATCGCACAAAGATAAAATTACAATGAATATAAATACATTTATTTATGTGTTTTTATTTTGTTTGTTGCAGGTAAGTTTCAGTCAGTGATGTTGAAGGTGAATTTCCGAGAAAATTTTCAGCTGACTTGTGAGTAAAATAAGAAAATATTGATTTTAATTAATTGTCGCAATATTTCAAATGTATTCGTTCGGTAGTCGTTCATTATATCATGTAATTTTTTATTTCCTGTTGTCTTGACGAATGAACAAAGTCACATTTAAAATTCTCTACGTATCCTTTCATTTACGACCGAATCGACACATCTATCTGAAATAATCAATATAAATCCTAGCGAATGCTCCAACTCTGGGCAATCTGTCTCAAGCGTCCACTCTCCGCCACTTCTTTCTCTTGTTTCTCCATCTTATTTTCCTTCCTCGTGCATACATCTCCTTTTCTTCCTCTCTTTCTCATTCTAACTCCTTATTCTTCTTTGGCAGCAGCCAGTGTATCCACCAACGCAACTGTCTCTTCCAAGAGGAGAGCATCCATTGTTTTATTCCACCCGCGTGCCAGACACTCTTCATCCTTTTTTTTTTTTTTTTTTTTTTTCAATGTACTTTCTCTTTTTCTATCTTACACTTGCGCGCACACTTTATTGGGGCAAAAGAGGGGGACAGCTGCCACTTTCCACAATTTACTCTCGTCGACGGGGCTACTGCGCCACCATCATCTCACACTATGCCTACCTATCACTACTTCCGTTGCCACTTTCGACCAGAGCTTAATGACTCACTTTGCTTCAATATTGCATGCACCTTTCACAAAATGCGTATCACGCAATTTTTATTCTCATTTTTATATTTTTTTTTTGTTTTATCACTGCTAAATATTTCGGCAAGCCGACGATTTAATATGCGGAAAAGCTCGTCGCGTTGCCGCGTATCGGCTTATTTCCCGTTGTTATTTTCAGTCTGGTCGTAGATTGCCGAGAGTGTCGACATAAATGAAATAAATCGAGTGGATGAGGTATAGTGATGGAGAAAAGAGGATTTTTGTGGGAGATTGTTGCGCAGTGTATGAGGTGTGTAGTTGGTCCTTGTGTGGTGACGATGAAAAAAGAGATGATACCATTAGAAAAAATGGCTCGAGATCCTTTTGTTCCATTTCCTCTTTTATTATCCGAATTTTTGTTTTTTCGATTCATATTTCCGTTTTATTATTTCTTTTTTCATTTCCCTCGTATTTCATTTCATGTATGATGCTTTTAGCTCAACTCATTGAAGTATCGACGAATGATTTGAAGGTTTTTATTTTTTTTTTAATTTTGTTTTATTTTCATCTTTTATTCAGAAAATGGGAGTATAAAACACGCGATTGCATGGAAATATTCTTCTTAAACGCACTGTGTAAAGCGTTTTGTAAATTGATTTTTGTTCGCGATGCAATCAGTCAATTGCGTTTAGCATATAAAAAAAAACATTCTGAACGGTATAATTAATTATAGAAATAAAATTAAAAAGGTAAAAACATCGAAAGTAAATGGAGAAAAATTTTTCTCAAAAGGATTTAATTATCCATATTTATTTTTTTATTTTGTTCATTCGCCGCCGTTAGGCAGACGTAAACTCGTTAAATTTCCTGTCGCTAGCAGTTAAAATTGCCGCTGAAATAATTATTATAAATGAAAGTTTAGTATTTTCATCACCTTTTTTCTCGTAATCACGCGCGGCACTTACGAAACAATTGTATCCCGCGAGCAAGATTAAATGGCCCATCTGACAGCTACAGCATAATTAATTCCCTAATTAGGGAAATGCTGAAGAACGAAGCGCGGGCGTTTCTCTCCTTCATCACGTGAAAATTGGCGAGAAGAGAAACGCGATAAAATAGTCGACGCCGGTCACGACAGCGAAATGTCTAGCCCTTAGATGACTCACGACGGATATAAGCGGGTAATCCTTGAGAGAAAGAACACTTTTGCGGCAATGATTCTTAGAATTTCGTAGAACTTTTCTCTTATATTATTGGGAAAAATGAAGAGCACACATTTACTAAGTCACCCTCATATATATTCAAATTCAAGACATCAAGCAGATAATAAAGTGGATCCAAGATGAAAGAATGCAAAATAATCACCCACCGGATAAAGGGAATTCCGGAAAATCAGTGAAAAAAGAAAAAAAAATACTTATTCTATAATTACTATCGTTACTCAAAGTGTTGATTAATGTAAGGAAATATAATAAATATTGAGATTAGTTCTGAGATGCAAGTTTGAAAACTGCTGAGATGTTACATTGAAATCGTATTCATAAATCTAATTGATTAATTTTACATAAATATTGATATGTACGATTAATTTTCCTGCGATTTTCATCGTTGAATTCATCGCCATACTTTTTTTAAATATATACACATGTATGAATTGCTGATAATTCCGGTCAGTAAATTTTGTACAAAGTCGAGTAATTAAATTAATTCATGGCCGAGAACGATCGGCGAGGCATAACCGGTTTTGCGAAACTGATCGTTATACGCCTACGGCTGTACCATGCAAGATAGGGATCGTCTTTCAGTAGAAAGGCGTAAAGCTCACTGGCATTATCCGCCATATACGATCCCGCACGCCCGCAAAGTCCCCTGCTGGGACAGTAATGCCAAATATATCGATACATACATACATACATACATACATACATACATACATACATATATATATATATATATATATATACAATCTGCATACAAGCATATCCGCATATTTATATGAAATCATGTACATACATATCGCTTGTGCCTAACGAGTCAGGGCTATATTAAATATAATATATTCGTTACAGCTAAGCTGTTGAGAACATTCCAGTCGTGTCTTATTCGATTTCCCACATATCTATATGTATATGTATGTATGTATGTATGTACAGACGTGTGTAAATTTCACACTAAAAATTATTTGGCAAAATAATAATTGCAAACAGTACTCTAACTTCGATGAAAAACATCATGTGTAAACATTGAAACATTATATTTTTTTCCACTTAGGTTTACAATGTTTATAGTAATTTTTTGAGTCTAATATTATTTTCCAGCAATACCGACGTATAATTTTCCACGTATCTTTTACATAATACCTAATTCTTTGGTTTTGAATCCTAACTGCGTGCATATGTATATGCGCCAGTAAAATAGCGAATTCCGTGACTTGATCAAAATCCTAATGATTTGACTAAATCACAGATTTTTTGTAATTCGTTCGATTATTCTTTCTTTTTTCTCGTTTCATTATATTGAATTTTCATCCAATTTTCGTAATTGAACTACAAAATTTCGGCAAAACAGTAAAATGATAAAAGATAAATATACGTGATTATTGTTGCAATTCACAGAATACCAATCCGTGATTTATCTGAACAGATAACGAGATATAAAAACCAACATAACTCTACTACTAATGTTAGCTATAAAGTATAACGGCAGGAAATTGCACGGGCATGAACTTGGAACATGTATGTATGTGTGCATTCTCAAATGCTCTTCGAATATACACATATTCTCCAATACTAATGGTACAAAAAACGAAATGAAACATAAATTAGAAAAAACTGGCGAAGAAATTCCCAAAATGAAACATAGTTCTGAAAAATTGTTTCTTCATAAATATCAAACACCCTCTCTCCCTCCCTCTCTCTTCCATACTCGGTCTTTCTGATCTTGAATATTCTCTCTATAAAGTGAAGATGTACAAATAATTCTAGCAATACGCATGCACGCACATACCCCAGTGCCTGTGCAAATAACTTTATGAGATAGCTGCTACTTCACCTTGAAGAATTGGAATATATATATATATCGAAGCAGTCTAGTGTAGTGGGAATATGTTGGCTCCACTATCACCCGAGAATATAACTCGAGTTTGTCTTCCATACATACATGTATGTGTACATTCACTTCAGGTGATGGGTTGAAATGAGGCTCATTTGAAACCTCAGCAGTGAGTTAAGAGAGAAATAGACAGAGTGACTCCTGTGTAGATATGTAGAAGTGACGTCGTAATAGCACTATACTCGTATAAAGCAGCAGCAACGGCATCTGTCGGTACAGAACTTTTTTTTTTTTTTGCGCCTCTACCAACTTCCTTCCCTCACTAACACTCTCCAAAACCACTCGCGCTATTTCTAGTGGGTATGTGGGTGTACGAGATCGCCGGGTGCATGGAACTTTTGCAACCACTAATGCCTCAAGACTGCAAGCAACTCTGATGGTGCGGGTTTCAGCTATAACCCATATACATTTAACGCCGGCATATTCAGCAATGGCATACTTTATATACCATTGCCCAATATCTATATTCCACCGTCCAAACCATAGAGAAAAGTTAGCTTAGCTCGTGTGCGCTATTTTTCCATGCCATTAACGACCAACTTGAACGACCTCTATCAATGGCTTTATGGCGGTTGGCTTTTATCCCATCGTCCTCCTTCACTACCCATCCACTCATTCTCCATCTCATATTCTCTATTCTCCAAACCTCTTGCATTATACCATCCCCGATCACGTTCCAATGACTTCCGGTTTTTTTTTTTTTTTTTCCTAGCTCTTAATATTTGTCTTTATTTTTCACAACAAAACATATCCAACTATGTTTTTTTCCTATATTGACATTAGACGACTGCGTTTCAGTTTTTATAGCAATTTGTAACGATCATGAAACTACTTCAGTTTGATTTTTATTTTTTATTTCACTATGTAGTATATTATCTGGCGAATATAAATGTTGTTTTTGGAATATTTGGAAATAATACAGTAGTGAAAATATCAGCTGTAACAGACGCGGTTGAAGTTCGTTGTTCGATCACGATTGAGTGCCATCACCTGTCAATATCTCTTTCGTCTCATTTTGCTCTTTATAACTGATGTTGCTTGCGAGTTGATGTTACTGTTGGCTATGTCCATTCCACTATATATGTATGCAGTGTCAGCAGCGCATCCGATCACGAACAGCGTTTTCCGGCTACGTATATATATATATATATGTGTGTGTGTGTGTGTGTTTACAACTTGAAATCGTGCGGCTACAACTGAGAAGTGCGCGCGCGGCAGCTTCAGCCACACTGTCGGTTAACCGTTACGAACGTTACGCTTCAGGAAATTCTACGAGCCCTGCTGACCTGCTGTACATTGCGGGGAAGTTATTTGCTATATACATGTATAAATGGTTTAAATATTTCAGGCGAGTGAAACGGGGAGAAATTCACAGTGTTGATTACTAACGAAAAATTGCCTTTATTCAAAGGAATAATTTATATGAATGAAACATAAATGTGATATTTTTGTGTAAGGATTATTATTATTATTTACATTTGAGGAAAGGGACAAAATTCCCAAGGAACATTTTCCACGTAAACAGAATACGAAATGAGGTTAAGAGAACACGTGCGGCCCTGCCACCACGTTGCGCATTATGTATTAACCCCTTTTTCCGTAACTCAACTGTGGGATTAAGAAGTTTCACATTCCATACTGTTCAACTGAAGTAACTCGAAAGCAACAGGATGTAAAATTAATTTACTATGTATAATACTGGAGAAAGCTTTTAATCTTGTACAATTGCGTGGTGTTTAAAATTAATGGGAAAACATCATTAATCATTTTGAGTGATTTGTTATTGGTCTGATACTATTACCATTGTGCTGAAATTATTTGGCATTTGAAATATTTTTACATGAATAAATTGTTTTACAATCATTATTATTCAAATTAGAAATAGTTTAATGTATATATTCCAAACATGTTCTTTCATTAACATTTCAATCTATTTCAATACATGCCGTTATTTGTATATTTGGTTTAAGCATTTTCGACATTGCTCTATTTTATTTCATATTCTTTTCGTTCATCCGATTGTTGTAAAAGAAAAATTTCTGCCGTTCCGTGTGGATTAAATAATTTGATTCTTCCATATATGAACCTACGTCAGTGAATAAAAATTCAATATAGTGCAGAAGAAGAGCATACAGTAAAATTACGAATAAAAGTGAATTATAATTTTTTTATTATTTTATTATATCGTATACATTTTTCAATGTCTTTTATTTTAAATCGTCTTACCTTTTGACGATCTTCAATATCAGCACCGGGAATTGGCTGAAGCTCTCGTTTGCAAAATACGCTGTAGGCCAAGATGTCACCCTGACATAAATTGCGATAAAAAAGTACACCTTAGAATAAAAAATAAAAAAATAAAGTAGATTACGTTATACTCAATAAAATAAACATCAATTGATTTCCAATATATTATCATTTTTCTATTCATAGCATTCTTCATTCACTTGCTGCAATAAATTCACAAATATATTCCTGATAAATTTAACAAAAGGGAAGATAAAAAATATCCCCAGTTCGTTGTCCCTTATATTAATCATATTTAGCCTTGGAATTACATATTTAAAATATAATTTGACTGGAAGAACAGAGTACACGAACATAAGTACGAGTATAAAACAAAAATATAAAAATACAAAGAGAATAATATGATGAAGATGAAGAATAATAATAGTAAGAAATAACCCCATCATGAAGCAAACATTCACCAGAAGATTATTACAGTAGCTATGTGGCGGTATATGAGCGTTGAAAATAAATTGTGCAACAAAACGCATAAAATGGGAGCACGGTGGCAGGCCATGACGCCAACTTATACACATACCAACATCACATGGATTATATTCACATGTACCTATACATACACATTTATATACAGGTATATGAAGAAAACATTGGGCATCTAGGGCGATGGTTGGTTGGGAAGAAATAAAGAACATACGCACGAGAGTATGCGAATCTACAAATATATTCATAAGTATAGTCATCCATTATAAAGTCCTTTTACTCATGACATTCTGATTTATTTACACTTTTTCTCATCCTGTTTTTCACGGTAGACACTGGAGAAATTTTTATATTTTTTTCTGTTTTAGTTTTCTTTTTCCGTTTTTTGTTTTTTTTTTCTTTTTTTTTTTTTTTACCACCATTTACACTCGACTTTTATCGCTGGGTATTGGCTCCGCGGCAATATTTCACAATTACGCGGGCTTTATAGTGCTACCCATAAAAATACCTTGTGCGTGTTGGTTGTACGATGGCCGTCCGGCTGTGTACACTTCTTCGCGTTTATACATCGGTCTCTCTACGTCTCTCAGTTTTTTTTAGCTTCCCCCACTTTAATACTCTGAATTTTATAGTTATAACAGCAATCCGCCGACAAGACATTTGAGTCTCTTCAGACGTGTAGGATAACAGATAAATGGAAATTTTGATTGGCTACATTTCAGACTCATAAATTTACTATTAATGCAAATATTTTATTTTCAATCCATTTTCAGTTATATTTTCTGAACCTTTACATATTAATTGATGTGAACACTATATGTCTGTACCTATAGGCTTGTATGACAAATCAATTTGTTTACCATAAAGTTGCGTGACAATGTTGGACTTTTTCTATTATAAACAAGGTTATAAAATATTATTGGACGACGGACGAAGGATGTGAATACGAAATGATAATTCCTCTAGAGAGAATTCTTTGCATGTTTACGATGGTTGTAAATGTCTACATGATGATAATAACGTATGGCTATATATCTCCCTGGAGTATCAAAATATATACCCCTATATGGCACGAAATATTTATTGTGACGTTATTAGTTGTATCCATACTGTAAATAATGAATAGAAACAACTAACAAATTTAATGACTGATTATGAATAATGAATTGGCTCAAAGATCCATATTCATTGTAATCTTTATCACGTTATGAACAAAAGTACATGCAACAAAGAAGCATAAATTCATTTTAAAAAAAATAATGACACAGTTGAAAAATAATTCAAATGTGCGTCATGAAATTTTGATTAATATTTTTCATAAAATGTTTTATTTGATATATAATCATATTTTCCGTATTTTCTCTCCCACTCTCTCCCTCTCTCACTCACTCTCGGTCTCTATCTCGTTGTATTTTCCTCTCTTTGGGTACTGGATAATGTCGAAAACATTTTTCGATACGATCAATAGAATGTTCACTAAAGTCGATCACATGCTATGAAATTTTTCGTAAGTCTCAGTATCAAATTTCATAAGTTTCATTTATTTTCATTAAAGTTATCGTCACTCGGACATTTTTTTTTTTTAATGTATTTCCAGTGAAGAACAATTGGCCAAGCACGTACGTCTATGGATCCTAAACGTACGAAGGTTAGTTGAGACGAAATGAACAAAAGTTTCACAGGATGTAAAAAAAAACATGTGAACGAAAGAAAGAGAAATAAAAACGCGAACGGTTCAATGAGTTTGCGGAGGAGACCATGAGGAAAATTGTTCAACGCTCTCATGCTTCAAGTCCACGGTCCAGTTGTGCGTCCGGCACGTCTACCTGACGTTGGGTGGGTTCAGAATCCAACGTCAGCCACTCACAAAACCCAATAATCCACCCGCTCTTGACAAACGATCCCGTCAAAACGTAATTCCAATGCGTTCTCACTCTATCTCTTATATTGTGTGCCACCAACCAAACACCCACACATATACTCTCGTCTCCAACGAATTCCAAGTGGATTCAACTTCTTTTTTTTTGGTTCTTATGGCTTTATGACTTTGCCCTATCCACACTTGGAATCAACCCTCGTCTCACGCTATCAGAGGGTGACTCGAGAAGTTCGCGGCTTTTTAGCTGTATAACACCATGAGATTTGACAGTTGAACGTGTGACATCCATTCGCTTTGAGGGAATGGAAGATGATTTTTTATCTATCAAAAAATGTCATGTGTCATACGGGTTTCTTGAGGATTAGACTATGATGCCCCACGAATTTCGACAATCTCAATGTCTTAAGGATCCATCTATAAAGTCTTAAGTAGGCTTGTTGAAGTCGTACAGTATTTTATAGTGAATCTTTCATACAGATATTTGGAGCAGCTTGAGAATGTTTCACATTGCTAAGAATGTGTACAACTTCAATATCTTAAGACTATTTTCCAGTTATAATATAATTTCCAGTTGTTGTATGAAAACAATACTCAAAGAATGAGAGAGAAATGAAAAGAAGGAATTTATAAAGGTAGTGTGAACAATTTGAGAAAATGGTCACGGGTAGATATGTTTTCCGGTATATAATTTTTCCACAAAATCTGTAATGTTAAAAGGTCGGAAAGCGTTATATATAAGAGAGGTTGAAAGAGTCTACTTCATGAATATTGCAAGGGAAGAATAATATTATCTATGAAATTGTGTTTCGCTTTTTCTTTTTTTTTTCACTCTTGTTCGTTTAGTATATTTTTTTTTATTTTTTATCTACCCCACGGGCACTCTCGCGCTCGTTTTGATTCGAGGCCAAACGAAAATATGTGCGATATCAAAACGAAAGTGTAATCTCTCCTGTTTGACAGAGCGAGAGGGAGAGAGGGAAATTTTAGCCAAAAGGGTGGTGGAGGGAAGAAGAGGAAAATTACAACGAGCCGGGTCACGTAAGCGTTGTGTAGCATCACATTGCCGAGAGGGTGAAAATAAAAGGGGACACCAACTATATATGTACAGAGTCTACCATAGTGGCATATGAATCGCGCAGCAACCCCCAAAATTATAATGATTCCACCCTCCTCTCGTTCACTGTCTCTGTTGCTCTTTCATCAGAGGGTGAACGCGCACGAACGCACCAAAGTTCACCCTTGAATAATGCAAAACCCAGCTCTTTATGAATTTTTATGCAAGCCGCGAAATACGACCGAGTTTGTCACACGTTGCGACATCTCTATATTTGCGCGCACTCTTCTCTCATTCACTATTTTATTTTGTTTCAGTTGTTATTTGCGTCCTTTTTTTTTCTCATTTTTTTTCCCGATCTCATATTCCACGTTGGTGACGAAACGTTGACAGCTCGCCAAACCCATTTCATATTTTTTTACGAGATGCAACAACAAAATGTAAATGTATAAATGTGTATACATCAAGAATAAGAGAATAATTTAGACCATTAAAAAGAAATAAAAATTGAAGTTGCAATTAACTTTATGTTAAATACATTTATGAATAATTTGTAAAATATAAATACAGAAAAATATGTTTATTTTTATCTTTTTATGTTATTTTATTGTTAAGAGTTTTTGTAACAGGTCTGTAAAGGCTTATGGAAAATAATTGGTTCAGTTAATTACGACAGCGCCCAATTAATATCGTGGTGGTAATTAAAATTTCCAATATCCTCATTCAATTTTTTATTCTATCCTGTCTCTTTTTAATATCCTATATTAATTTAGATTCACTTATTTCTTTTTTTTTTTACTTTGTGCCAATTCGCAATACCCAATCCTCTTGAATTGAACGTGTCAATTAATTGAAGTTAAATTAAATATAAAAACTGAAACGGAATTTTAGAAATACGTTCACATCAAACGTCATATGTTTTATATATATTCATGTATATGTGTGTATTCGTGTTGGCATACATGTGTGTTGGGAATTTGTGTCGTCGAAGATCAGCAGTTTTTTATCTACTTCACATCCGTTTCTTCTTGCTTATACTCTTTAGATGCCGATCTCCAACATTCCTCCGTTAATTGCAACTGGCAATATATATATATATATATATATATATATACCCAAAGTTACAGAAAAATTATTGTGATATCTGGGAGATGCTCCGACAATCGTGCAGGAGCTCCCAATTGTGGCGAACTTCATATAAAGTTGGTACAGTAGCTTTTTTTCATCATTAAAAAATCGATATGTTCCAGATATTTCTATTGTAGTTAGATTTTCAATGATTTTAATTGGAGTTAATATCGCCAGACAAATTCATATTAATATAAAACTACAGCCCCAAGTATAACATTAATCTCTGATTAACCAATTAATATATGTCGCGGCTGTCAAGCAATTAACATCCATTAATGACAAATGGATTGGGTTTTATTAGAAATTTCACACCAATGTTACCACGAAAGGAAAATAAATGTTAAAAAGTTGTACAGTAAAGTATAAACCAATGTGTACAAGTTACTAAAGCTCTTGACAAGCTCAAAGTTCCATTTTTATTCTGGAAATGTTCAGCACATTACTTATATCAATACTGAGTACGCATGCAACAAACCCAAAATCGATCTTATTGATGTGAATCTTCTCAATGACATTTCATCCAATATTCGTGATCCTCTTTGACATTTAGAATTTGGAACTAATTAAATGAATTCAGTTATTTCACATAATTTGGCATAATTGAACACTGTATCAATTCTTATATGACAGTATTTATAAAATACACAAACCCAAAAACTATTCTCATGATTTTAAGTTACTTAAAATCCGCATCGTGACTTAGACACAGTCTTTCTGGCTACTTTGTAGTGTGTTTGGACTTGTGGGATAAGAAGCTTGCCTCTTAGGTTGTAAGGATAATCCCATCGACCTTATCCAACGCAAAATAAAGTTTTATTTCATCAATAAGAAATGGAAGACACTTTATCTTTGAAAACAATTCCGGTCCAATCATCGCACGGAAGAATGGGAACTGAAAATAAAATATATTCATTTTGTTTTTCACACTTTTATGACTTTGAGGAACAGGAACTTTGTGAATGTTGAAATCATTGTTATTATTATTTTGTCTCCATATTTTTATTTCTTCGAGGAATTTATTTTATTTCTAATTTATTTCACAAGAGTGTCACGAACGCGCCACGGCACGATACGGTCACGTATCTTCAAGTTTTCCTTATGTGTGTTTGCGTGTAACCCTCGATGAGAAGCACGAACCAACCCAACCAGATTCACTCGCAGTGATTTCGTTTTCTTCAGATCCCTATATATTATATATATGTCTACGTGTACGTATACAATGCCAATCAATGCCCTTGCGACCCTCTCGTTCACTGCACATATATATATAACCCCAATACGACGACCTGTCAGTTAGTCAATGTTTATTTAGTGTCTTGGCTTATATCGATAGAGGGTTACAAATTAAATGTGACACATCACTCGACAAATTTTATTTCTGCACACAATCACAATGTAAAGAATAAATAAATGCATATAGTTTGTTTTCTATCACATCAAAATTACATGTTATTGAATTTATAAAAATTTAATATTTTATGTTTACTCAAAATTCAAAACCTCTGAAAAATAATTTCTTCGTAGTTTTTTAGATATATATATACAAATACATAGATATTAGAACTGTGTAACAGACGAGAATCGTAACCGCGAATGGTTTAACTAACTAACCGTTAAAGTTTTAGCGTATGTATAAACAGAGCGTTGGAAATATATGTATTCTCACGTTCGAGTATAATTTTGGAGTGTAGGGTCAAAATTGGAACATGGACACAGGCGTTAAAACGGTATTAGTAATTACCACCGCATTAGCAAACAGTTGAGAACATGTAAAGTGACGCTGCCACCTCACGCATGAATGTACTTGTGTATACATATATATACACACATGCAAATACACACAAAGACTAGCCACATCACCGATATCAGAGGGTATGTAGTGGCAAAAGGCGTCTCTTGTCGTTGTACTGCTGCTACATCTCTGGTGACACGTGGTCACGACACGACACGAAAAGTTTTCGCTCCGATACTAACTTCTTTGCATGTCTGTGTGTGTGGATATGTATGAATGTGTGTGTGTGTGTGTGTGTGTGGCAGTCTCGTCCGCAAATACACTTTTGCGTGTGCAAGCCAATTAGATAGGTATACACTTGAGAGATATTTAACAAGTTTATTCCATACATGTATACATATAATATGTAATTATAAATTATATATTGATTTTAGCTTTGTGAAAAGTGATAGTTTCATTAAGTTTGAACTTAATAAATATTCGGTTTAAATTCGGACATATTTAATTAAAAATAATGTGATGAGGCAAACACAAATTAACTTATATTAACGTAGGGTTATAGTTACAAATGTCAAAACAAACTGTTCGACATCTGTGATTGTAGACCTGATATAATGTTCAAATACCAATAATCAATGTCCACTATTTATTTTTATTCATTTCCATTGTTATCAGTATTAATAAAAATTTTTCTTTCAGTGAATTTTTGGCAGTGCTTGACGTAGTCAACCCCTTAACATTCGTAAATCTTTTCGCGAATTTTTCCTTCCATTCAACGTTTCGCTCATCGGTATATAACGAAAAGGAAGTACAGAAATATAATGCAAAATGGTAATACTAATTTTTTGATTGAATAATTAAAGGAGATTTATATGTATTCTGCTAGAATTTGAAGAATCAAAGTACGATGAGGGCGATTGTGACTATAATTCATGAGAAGATATCAATGTGTATAATACATCTATAAAGTTAATAGAATAATAAGGTTTAATAAGTATACTTTAAGAGGATTAAAATTTCACAATGAGGAGAAAAAAAAACGATAAACAGAAAATAAAATCGGATTTTCGTTAGAATCGGCACCGTGCCAACTTGATGCTGTGACCGGCGAATCTTTTTCAAACGCCATCACCCCTTTTTTTCCCCAGCCACCCTCTCACTTCGTCCTTATGTTCATTCATCCTTCTCATTCATCTCGTTCCAGACATTCTCACGATTATATAGCACAAATTCTTTTATCTACTACCGTTGTTCCATTTTTTACGTTTATTTATTCTCAATTTTTTTTTTATCGAGTTTTTTATTTCATTTTATTTCTCTTTTCTGTAAGTACTTTTTTTTATCTTTTTATTCTATTTTTGTTTTTCCCACATGTTTTCTTTTCTGTTCGTACTCCTGATGTTGTTTCGTCGTGACGGCTATTTTATTACCGTACAATTACGCCCCTGTGTAGGCGACAAAAAAAAATTGACGTTCAATTAAAGAGACTATTGGTAGTGGTAGACCGGTAACGTGCAACATCGAATAATCATTTTCTTTTTCTTCTTCTGTTGTGATTTTACACTTCAATGCCTCTCGCTTTTGTCTCTAACTCATTCTATTCATCAACGCTAGTCAAAGGGTTATGCGAGACTGTTGGGCAGTTGGATACAGTATGTAATAGCAAGTTTGGATGTTGTGCCATGCATCCCCTACGGCTTCTACATCACCACTGTATTTCCCTTTTTTTTTTATCCGTGTTCCAAAGAGAAGATTCCGCTTTTCACATAGAACGTTTCTTGCTTCTTCTTTCCCATTTTTTTCTTTTTTTCTTCCTCACCTCCTCATCATCTTTTTTTATCTTTTCTCAGCTTCTTTCTTTTCTCGGATGCTTCTTTGACGCCACATAAGTCTCGGACGTTCTTGTTGAGGGCCACTTTAATTGTGCCCACGGCCAAGAACCCCATAGCGTACAAAGAAGAATTCAAGAGCTGACGAAAAAAAAAAAAAATAATAAAAACGAACGAACGTAGCAATTTTGTTAATAATAATAATGTATTTTCTTCCACTAACAATGTATTCTCTCTCCAAGTAATTAGTATGCAATAAAGAATTATTCTTCAGGAAAAAAATAGATGACTAGTTGAAAATTTTGTTGCCAAGTCAATGAAAGAATGTTTCAAGTTATCGTCCATAACTTCGTGATAAAGCGAATCAATTATTCCATATATATAGACCTATAAATCTGTAGTTGAATTTAAGGAAACGTTTTAGTCGTAATTTAAATTTTAGTACAATATAACAAATAAATTTCTTCATATATGTGACCAGTAATTTCTCCACCAACGAGCCACAAGCTCATTGAAGATTTTAATTTTCCACTGTCATCTCCGGTTGCTTTCACCACTGCACAGTATATTCTTTTCTCTCTCTATTCCATATTCCGTAAAAGTGCACCGGAAAAGAAGTGGCGTTTGCTCCCTTTCTAATTTTATTCTACTTTCTTTTCATTCCTTGCTTCTACCTTGCATTTATATCTTTTGCCACTCTTCGAAACACCTTATCAAATAGACCCAGAGAGAATGAAATTGGTATGTTTTACTTTATAAAAAATAAAGAGAGAGAGAAGATAAAATTCACATCTGATTTTGTTTTTTTTTTTTTCATTGCTGTAATTTTTTATGTGCTTGAAAGTTCTGGGCGAAATTTTCTGGAGGTTAGAAACATTACCACTATTAATGAGAAGTCAAGTGAACAAAAAGAAAAAAATAAAATGAGAATGAAAATGAAAATCAACGAAAAAATACAAGAAAATTAAATAAAAAAATATTGCCAGAGTCGATAAAAAAGTGTAGAATAAAGTAGCTCAACACAGAGTTCAATATATCGTACAATTCTATTATACACGGGGGTGTACAAGGGTGATCTAAAATGTTGAACTAAAGAGGATGACAACTTTGGATACATCGAACTGAAGATAATCGATCGATTCTCTACAAAGAGTTGATGTAACAACCAAAGAACACGAAAAGAAAAACAAAAATTTTTTGGCAAATAAGTAGCATTTGTAAACTTCCATTACGTTGCTACATCACATAAATCATCCGACAAACGTATAAACATCAATTACTCTTGACATCACATTACTATAACTATATGATTATATTTTTCAACTAACAAAATTGTAAACACAAATTTGTGAAAATTGACCAAAGCCCAAAATCTCTAACGACTTCAATACGTTTCTTATACGCGATAAAAGTCTAAAGGAAAAAAAAACCAAACGATCTGTAAGCTGCTTACGTTGTCTCTTTTGCTTTGGCAACATCTTGCAGATTGCTTGGGAAATTTAAAGTTGTGCTCACAAAGAAAAATCGACTGTCTCTTCCCTTTTATATTATCCAATGCGACTGATGTTCCAATTGGTTTCCGTCAAATTCGACGAATTGAAATTTAGATGGGTGGAGGTAGAATCGCTGAAATATTTCAATTTTCTCTATCCCACTCTCTCATATTCGCTTTCACTTTATTTATATATGTATACGTAGTTATCTATATTTACGATTTGTCAGCAGTGCTGCCAATCGAATTTTCAAATGCATTTCCTGTATATATTTCCGCGTAAATGCCACATCCTCTTTGTTTTCCATCAATCACATTATACATTAATTCACGTAGCGCAATTCAGATATTTTACCATTATTCCACGTTGACTTTATCGTTTCACGTTTGTATTTCTAGAAATTACTGGTATATACATTATTGATTGGTCGATAAACACAGAAATTTATCAGCTGTAGTTTAAAATAATCGTACAAACATTTCTGTAATATTATTGCTATTAATATTTTTCTGTGTTAAATCAGACTAACGGTACATAACACAATTAGTAACAACTAAATAAATGAATTTATCTTTTGTTTAATCAATTGTTTCAAAATATTCGACGGTACTTTGCGTAATTGTAATAATTTGCGCATCTGAATGGTTTATACACTTTCAACTCAGACTTGCCAAATTTACATGTGAAAATGTGCACTGTCGAAATTTCATAGCTGATATGCAGCATTATAATGGACACACTCAAATATAAAAATGTATATACATATACACCCAACAGTGAAATGCAATGTGAAATTGTTGGTAATACTAGCGAGTATGGGGGGAATGAAAAACGCCAGTTTCAAAGGAGGAGTGAAGAAGAGCGAGAGAACACATAGGTATAGTATCGATCCAAGCGTTAATATCGTGGAGTGTAATTCCCAGTGGATTACTCGAATACAAAATTTAATATTCCGCTCACTCGATTCCTTTGCACTGACCGTATTCATATATATATATATATATATATAATATGCATATAACAATCACAAATATGTGCATGTGAAAAAATTAATAATTTGTATTTTTCACAGAAAGCTTCTTTCACTCCATTATATATAAAAAGTCATATTAATGCAATCCACCATTGAAATTTTTCTCCTATGCCAATTTATAATTCAATAAGCAATTATATATTATATAATATATAATGTACAGTTCATTGCTTGAACATTTTCACTAAGTAAAGAAATACTTTCAGTGATTCCATGAATTTTTTTGACATTATATTTTAAAACATGAGACTTAAAATCTCTTCTACTGAAAATCTATTAAAGGATTTAGTAGATGAACTGGTCCGAATGTAGGGACCCAGCTACAGCTAAAACTAGTCTCCATGTCTGAGGTACTCAACTCTTGTCTACTACAGCGACCGACCATTGCCTGAACCGCGAGTAGCTGAGAGATTTTTACTTTTGGAACAAATTCAAATAGTGGACTTTTCATTATTTCAATACTTTCACTGTAAGTAATTACTCACGTAATATTACGATTTCAACAATAAATATCTCAGGGAAATCTATAATAAGAGTAGATTATGAGGCCAAATATTACATTGCGCCCTGTATTTACAATTATTTTACAGTTACAAGTATTTCATTTATATTTCAAAGTAACACCTGAAACTCGAAATATGAGCCTAGGCCCATATTAGCATCACCACCTATATTTGTAATATTTTTTCAAAGTCTGAAAATTACAAAAATTGAAGAGAGAGATGGAATGAGCGATATAAAGACCTTCTTGTCGATAGTGAGAAAGAGAAAAATATTCCTTGTTTTTTTATAATGTGCATTCTGCTCTCTCGTTCCGAGGAAGGGGGGGGGGGCACATATTGCACAAAAATTCGTATTATAACGATAACCAATAAAGTTTTAAGCTGGTGCATACCTAGAAGGATACTCAAAGTGTTAAAAAAAAAAAAATTGTGACAAAAAGTGAAAATATGGGGTCTCAATGTGCATAAAACAGGGGGGGGGGGGTCCCATATTCGAACCAGTTTCTTCATTATAATGATAGAGATGTTTCATTTTGGACTCCAAAGAACACTTGTCATTTTTATTTTTTTTATGACTGCCGTACATGATTTGAGCGCAAATGTTTACAGCGAAGTGACTTTTTATAATATACATATAATTGAATTGCTCGTGACATTATGTAATTTTTGGATCACAACAACAGTGTAAGCGTGCTTTATCTTGCGATTGATCGACTATGCTAGGAAGTAATAAAGCTATTTTATGTATACTTGAGAGAGTGAATGAAAATTGCGCTGCTAAAATGATGTTAAAAATAAAATGAAACGAACTCCATTGTAAATTGTGGTAATAAAGTCGCCGGTACATATTCACACACACACACACACATGTATAGTAATTGAGTCATGATGCCAGGAAAAGAAGAGAAACGAGTGCCCGATAGTCACGTGAATGGTGCGTAATGACCGGCTTCACTTACATATATATATCTATTTTTTATTGGCACTTTGAGCGCATGACCCGAAGCGTTGAACTCATTAATGGGTTCGGGTCGATTTAGCTGATGGTTTACGCTCCATCAATTAATGATTTATTTGAGCATAAAATATATTACGGTAAAAATAAATATTAAATTGCGAAATAATCAAATTTATTTCAGTATAATTATTATGAGAAATAATTTTTTTGTCGATTCATTTATGTATTAATTAGTGGATATTTTGCTATTATAGTTTATTACGTAATGAATAATAAATATTCATATTCAGTGAGTCAGTCAAAGGGCCATGGTATATTGAATTATTATGTCACATGCATACGCGATCATTATTTTATATTAATATAATTGAAGGGATTAGTGTAGCAGGCAGAAATCATGTAACTTATAATATTCCTACATGTTTAACGTGCTTGCATTTATCTATGGGGATAGTACCATATATAGATATATATATATATATATATATATTAGGGTGCTATTTATTTTGGTTGTTCAGAAATTTTGCTGCTGGCACCACCCTCTACTTTCCTTCAATATTCATCAAAAATACTCGTGGAAATTATTAGACTGATCGGACAATACTATTACGCACCGGCGAGGAGTTGAAATTTCTCATTTGATAAACATTGGTTTTGTCCTTTAATTCGATTTTTTTTTGAGTGAAAAAACTTTGGAAAAAAACGAACTATCATTTAAGATGTAAAAAAATTCCCATCGCGATCGGTATAATTTATATCATTTAAGTTGGAGTATTAAATACACTGCTCTATATACAACCTACATCACAATGTAGCTTCTTCATTTTATCAATGTATTTTTTAGATAATTGGGTTTGGTATTTTAGCTTTTTTCCATATAGGCACACTTCTTTTACAATGACGGTTGCACTTTGACGCAGTGTTCAATATTTTTACTAAAATGAATTTTACGAATTATTAATCTTTTAAACAAGGACATAACACGAATTTTCGATATATTCCGCGATGTAGTACTTCAAATAAAATGTTATAAGATATACAGATTGCGATGGAAATTTTTTCACATCTTAGGTGATAGTCCGACTTAAGATTCATCTTGAATATTGATTTTTTCCACAGTTTTTTCACTCCTAAAAAAAAAATGAAATTAATAGCAAAAACAATCGTTAATCAAATGAGAAATTTCAACTCCTCGCCAACACGTGTTAATATTATTCTATCTGTCGAATAATTTCCACGTATTATTTTTTTATAAACCTTGAAGGAAAGTAGAGGGTGACAGCAGCAAAATTCTCGAACACCCAAAATAAATGGCACTCCAATATATATACACTTATACATATAGATATGTATGCAGTGTACGATTCGTTCTACGGGCAGTTTCATCGCCATAATATACACTGCAATATATGTATGTGTGCTTCCATGCACATTTTGTGCAAGTAAATATGAAATGTGTATATAGTAAACTTCATTTAGTTCATAACACAATGGTATATGTGTGCCAAAGTAAACTCATGTATCCACTAACTTATTATCTTCACCAAGAATTTAAAAAAATAAACAAAAAGTAAAAAATAAATACTCCCACATACAAAAATTTGGAATAATTATTTGTTCAAACACAACATGTAAAGTCTTACTTTTAATCAATCACACTTTGTAATACAATAGTAAATATCACACAGTTGGAAACACACAGCATAAAATCTTCGATTTATCGTCTACCATTTATTGTGCACGCAATAAATAGATATATATTGTTTTTTTTTTTTTTTTTTTTTTTTTTCGGCGGCACACACGCACAAATAGAAAGATATATGTAAACGCATTGGATATATACGAGAGTACATAGTGAAATTCACGTAGGAAGCAAGAGTGTCAGGGATCGTCGCGACCCTCGAGAATTAATTGTCGGACAGGCTAAAATTTACGAGGCAAACAACGGGTCGAACAGCGACGAGTACGAGACGCATAAAAGCGTAATCAAACTACGGCTTCCATTAGGCAGTAGTATACTCTACCATATAACCTTATAGTACAGTCAGTATTTCCCGAGTGACAACTTATATATATATGTATATACTTCTATCATTACGTATCAGCAAAGACTTCTAACAACGTTGCGTCGTTAATTAGCACTTTCAATTAAACAGCACTCTGCCCTTAAACGTGAAATAACGAGCATCGTCTGTCGTCACATATTTTTTTTCATTTTACAGCATTTTTTTTTTATCGCGCACCCCATTTGAAATGCATTTAGGTCAAAATGACGGAAAAGTCATTAGTCTTTACATGTATAAAGTGCAACTAATATAATATTATGTTACTTGTCAAGATTAAATACAAGTGAGTGAGTCCGAAAAAAAGGAAAGGAAAAATGATAAAAAATTACGTTGACAATGTGGGGATTTTAATCGCAGAGATTTTTCACTCGCGGCTCACTTTGCGCTGCCTATTCTTTTTTTTTTCGTTTCTTATATTAATGGTAGTTTTTGTGCTTGAGGCTATTTAATATCGTGTGCGTCATGAGTTGAATATATATATAACATGAAACGTTAACCTACATTTTCTTTAATATTTATACAACTGAGATATTGGCAAGGCCAGGTGTAGATACTCAAATAGGCACACATATTTTGGTATAGTTGCGAGAAAATTGTTTCATTTTCGTTTTCATTTTTTTTGTTAGTGTCAAATAAAAATACCCAATGGCCATTTTCATTTGATTTCTCCTCTTGTCAGTATTTTCAATACGCACAAAAGTATATACAATCTTGATAAAAGTATGGAAAAATGTACGACGAATAAATACACCATAGTATATAAAATTTAAAAATACCATGTAAAAATGATTGTATATATTATAAAAATTTATTAAAATATGCTAAAATCATGGAATTTTTATAGTAAAATTGCTAGAATTTGTTCCCAGGTGATATTTTATTTATTGTAATTCTTGGCATTAATTTCTTTCTGTATATAGATATAATTCATACTGTAATAACGCATGAGGAAATGTCACAATTCATTGGGATAGGGTTTTCGTGATGTGGGAATAAACGCCTGAAGAAATTCCAATTATGGAAAGATTCCCCATGGATTTGAATTCTCAGTGAAGCCATATGTACGTAACACTTCAACGTCAAATAATCGGAGTTACGCTGTCGTCAGTGACAATGATTTGCATTTAAACGAAAGGGAGGACACAAACGTACACTCACACATTCACACATGACTATATTATCCTTAGATCATACCCAATCATCCTCATATGAATACATATGTATAAGAACAGAGTTTTGGTTTAGCCGGAAATCTGAAACAGTATATGCATGAGCTAAGTGGACTAATATACATTTTATTTATATTCTTCAAAGTCTTAAAATTTTGATAGTCTCAGATCTACTAAAGGTAGTATGTACTCCTTTGTACTATTCAAACTAATATTATCCTCGAATTGTTAAATGCTTTATAATTAAAAAAAAAACAAAGAGTAAGTAGTTATCAAGATTGTTCAACATACGATAATCTTGATAATATTATAATCGGTTTAGTTATGAGATCATGCAAGATAATATAATTCTATCACGATTAATACCAACATATTATTATGTATAATGAATTGATTGCAATAATATTTTATGTTATTAAAAATATCCGAATGGATATATGAAAAAAATTTATTAACGTAATCATGTTTGCCACAAATTAGTACATACAATTTTATTTCCATACTATTTAATTATACAACCCTTGCTAATTTAATATCGCAAACAGCACAAGAATGTATTCATTAATTGTGATAAATTAATAGCAGTGCAATTCAAATTAACGTTTATCTGTATAGGATTTAATATGAAACGCGTGCGTGCTTCTGGTAACTACCAACACTTGTCCATCAGACAGCAGGAGAGAATGATCAGTTGATCACTAATGATATATAGAGCCGCGTCTATAATTTCTGAGATGGTTATGCAAATTTATCTAGTTAGTTTCCGTAGTCATCAACCTGACCAATTATCTACCAGTTATTCAACTATACATACATTTTGTAGTATGGGTTAATTGTTAATTGTAAAGTTATGTCCAAATCTAACAATTTCAAATATGAAACACTGTTATATTGAAATTGATATATTTCGCATATTAAATACCGTAGAATTTTAATTAGAAACAAAATACAATATAATATAACTCAATATTCATCATAATATGTATATAGGAATTTTTTTTATTACAGTATTAAATCCTCTCTCATCTTTCAATTTTCTAATTTCAACGACACACTTTATATATATATATATATATATATATATATATGTGCGAATTTTGAATCCAACAATCTCATCTCGAAGTTTATAAAGGATGATTTAATGAATAACCTTGTGTGAACATACACACGAAGACTATGTGTCATCATGGTAACGATAGTTAGCAAGCACATCGCTGTTATATCTCTCATTTTACGTATCTTCCTGCTCTAAACTTCATGTCCATGTAGACTTTCGCTCCTTTGATAATCCGTTTTGCATATTTTGTCGTTTGGTAACATCATGTAAATTCAAGTTACACTGCGTGACTATGTACAAAGGCGGCAGAGAGGAGAGTGGAAATATCGTCTCTTGTATAGTGTAGACGATCAACAAAATTTTACTTTGAGTAACTTGAATATTTATGTGTATATAGATATGATTATGAACGCGTGATGTTGACCGTGGATGAACACGAATGCGCGTATACACATGTCGTGACTCTAGCCATTAGGTCTCTCTTTCCTTCTCTGAGTGCGCATGAAAAAGATTTGGTTGTGTCTTCGTGGTATTTTAGTCCGCTTTCACACTCGGCTTTATCTCTGCTTGAAAGAAAAAAGGATACAAAAAAATCATGAGGGTGTTGGTAAAAGAAGAGGATGTTCAATGGGTGGATGGTTGATGTTTGCGTTTGGGATCAGTCCCTTGAGAAAGGACATCTGGAGAATAAAATAAAAACGCGAAGCAAATGATTATACAAAGCGATAACAGAAATTCTTTGTTCTTTCTAACCATTTATTTATTTATTTATTTATCTACTTATGTATTTATTTATTCCTTTATTTTTTTTTTCTTTGTTTTTTTTTTAAACAGAAAAATCGAAATAAATAAGTGGAATAAAGAGGCTTTTATCTCTCGTTTTCATTCATTCATCTTTTCTTATTTCTTTTTTTTTGTTCGTCGTCTTCGTCATCTCTTTACATAATAGATTCAGGTAACTTGGCAGATATTTTTTTTCTCTTTTTATATCTATTTATAGTGAATATCTATATAAAGTTACATAAGTCTCTCAACTACTTAGCAAGTAGCATCGACCTCAAAAAGTGGGATAAATTGCTTTCAACTGGACAAGAAAATTTGCATCTTGATAGTGAATTAAAAAGTTTTGCCATAGCGACCACTCTCTTATCCTAAAGCTTTCTTCTTTATATACATGTATAAATGAATGAAAATAGAAGTGGATAGTCGTAGATATGTATATTTTCTCAGTCATATAAAAGTTGAACATGATACTTTTATTAGAATAAAAAAAATGTTAACTTACCAAAAATGAACATTGGAAAATGGAAAATATTTTGAAGAAGAAAAAGTAGAAAAAGAATGGAGACAGTTGTCTGGATATAACGAGACGGTTTACGAGCTATTATTCCACAGGAGCACCTGAAAATATCATTGGAATAATCCCGCCATAAGTGTATAGTCTCATCATGGCTCCGCTCCAATTTTCAAGTTTAACGGGAAATCGATTGCAGACTTCTGTAGTTATCTTCTTTTCTATACTATTCTCCAGAGTAAAATCTGACTCAAGTCTTGGCTGCTTGTCCCACCCATTCTTCCAACACTCTCCATTATTCTCTCTTTCTTTCTTATGACACTAGACAGCATGTAGTAAAGACACGTGTCTCACTGATGACCATTGCGAAAACGACCACAGTTTTTATCCTATACCTTTTAATTTTTCTTTTTTCTTCTTTCTTCTGTGCAATTTCATATCTTCTCTTTTTCTTTTTTCTTTACACTGATTTACACTTCTCTTTCCATCATCCACAATTCAATCAGAATTAATATTTCCGTTAAAAATTCCATGCACAATGTGATACAAACGACTCTTATTCACTTCTGATTCCATATTATTTTTTTTTATTTTTTATTTTATTTTATTCTTTTTTTTTCTCATTTCTTCATTCCTTTTTTTCAACTTTCATAACATTGTCGTTTCAATATCCTCCGGGCTTCACGTTCTCGTTATATATAGTTGAATACTTTTGTGTTGACGCATAAATATATATGTGTTTGTATACCAGGATTGAGTTGTGATATAACTGAAACAAAATATATATAAATATATTATGCCCTCGTATCAAGTGTAATAAACCACACCACAATCTTAAGTACATTTTACTTTTCAGTAGAAATTAGCCTACGTGGTAAACTCGTGAATAAAAAATGATAATGAATTATATAAGTACAAACATGTATATATATATACATAAAGAGGAGAAAAGTTTGAAGAAAACGAGTGGGATTCCTCACGCCTTTCTCACGTAATTCAGGATAACGCACGTTTCTGTTTCTCTTTGTACTTTGAATACACGTTGTATGGATGAGCGTATATATGTGTGCGAACGGCGCACATGAGCATCGTTGAGCTCTTTGAAAAACTAGAAATAAAGTATGAATAAAAAAAAACTCTTATATATTCTCTCATAAAACTTTCCAACATTCTAGGATAATGTTCTTTTATTATATACACACATGCAATTTATAATGGTGCTTAATTCTACCGTATAATCAATCTTGTTGCATGTTGAAATGGATATGACATCTTTATGTGCATTTTTATTATTATATATTTTTATTTTTATGATGACTTTGGAATTTATTTTCGCATGCGCAATTTTTTTTTTTTTTCATTAAATTTATATAAGAGATGAAGAACTTGAACTTACATTTCGAATTTCAATTAAATTTATATATTTGATTAATGGGATCAAATAAATGTTATTGAACAAAATAATTCATTCACGGGATATTTTTATTGTTATTGTCGTAAATTATGTGCTTGGAAAACTTTGTTGAAAAAAAATTTACTTCACAAACCAAAGTTTTTTTTATTTTCCTGGTTTATTTCAACGGGAAAATAAGAACGACTGGGAAAGAATAAGAAGAAGAGGGTCGGAAATGAAGGGAGAATTTTGGACAGAGCTTATTGGGGATGATTAAATGCCGCAGTAACTCATGGGCATTTGCAGGGTGATATTTTGAAATTCTCACCCTGGAGGCAAGCTTTCATCCCACACAAACGCATACACACAGAACAGTGGAAATAGAAAAAAATCTTTCTTTCTTCCTTGGGTGAAATAAAAAAAAATGACCCAACTCTACTTCATGCTCTAGCATTTTCTTCATAATATCGATGCGCCTAAGAATTACAACTACCTATCTATAAATAAAAAAAATTCTATACACGTAACATAAAATATCCAACTCATCTCTCATTATATACATTGCAATACTTTTTATCCATTCCCATAACTCTCAATTCAAGTGAATATATACAGTACATATATGAGGGCGAAATATTCCTTCGTAAAAAAAGTACTTGCATGCTCTCGGGAGACTTCCATATACGTTCGACGAATTTACGACTATTCCATTCATATATAATATACAACACAAACCTTTTTCCATATCTTTTTTTCCCTTCCTCGCATTCTCCCTCTGTCTTTGATTCTCACTACATGCAAATATTTTGAATTGGTTCGAATATTCCATTCAGTTTGAAAATATTACTAGAAAAGAATATTTTATGACTTTAACCGTGACATCTTTGTTATCACTTCTTGATATATTTTCAGTTTTTCGCGTCGTGCACGCATGAGGAAAAGAAAAAGAAGTACAACTAGATTACAACATCATTTTACTGCATTCTTAAACAAAATGAAAAAAAAAAGCATTATTTTCAAAAAAAAATTTATACAAATAAATTATGTATTATATTTTTGCTGCTATACTCTACCATTTGCTAATTGGTAGATTTATTCGAGACAAAAAGAAACATGGTATAAAAAATTTTTAAAAAATGTCTTCAAACTCGATATATATATATATAAATATACATGTTGTACACTCAGTTAGTAGGAGAAAGAAAAAGTCAGTGGTGGTTTTCACGCTGAACCGAGTTCGAGAAAAATTAGTGTCGCGTAATTAACTTTGGAAAATAAATTCGCATTAGTGTAGAAAGAGCACGGGTGAAAATGGAATTATATATAAAATACATGGCCAAATGGCGCGCGCACGCAACTAACTACATATATATAGCCAATTCTCTACACACAAGAAAGAGGAAGAACATAAAATCGCAGTCGTAAAAATTATCCATTTAAACGGCTGACAGCGATAACGAATGGACCTTCAAGTGCACTCGGTTTGAAACACGATGAAAAATAACGGAAGTGTTCAATTCATCTCTTAAATACATATAAATACAGATATACATTTATCTCACTACTTTCTCCTTACCTATATTGGATTCATTCAATTTTATTGCCGATATTTTATCAGTCAATATTGTTACAAAATACTCTTTCATTTATTGTAAAATAACAATTAATTGAATGGTTATGTTTTATCACTTTGAGTTCAGTAAATATTCCTATTAAAAGTTTCCACTATCTCTTTTGGTTTTACTCTCACTATTCACTCATATATATATATATATATATATATTTTCACACACATGTGGTGATGTCGCACGTGCGACCGACTCATTCACTTCACACAGTGCAGAGGTTGTATATAGTTGCTCCCTTCTGTCCGTTCATTCACTTTGCCCGTCAAACAGGCTGGGGGATTATGTTGTATATGGAGCACTGTATTATTCTACACTGGCTATTATTCAATGTCAAGGTTAAATACATCGCGCTTACTCAATTATATACATGAAATAATAATTATATATATATATATTCAAGGGAAGAACATTTAACATGTCAGTTATTTTTTCTATTATTAATTTACTGGTCAAATAGCTTTTCATGAAATATTTTCTCACTGTTTTCACGCCAATCAAATTAGTAATTATTCGAAAATTAAAATATTGAATTTTATAATAGTGTTATTATCCTTTCGATTCATTATTAATATATTTTTTTTTTAGGAGAAGAAAAAAAATTGGCTACTGTATTCAATTGAAATGTTATGTGATCTTCGCCGCTTTGTGTAATTCTGACGAGAATAATAGTAATAAAAGAATGTCAGGTAGAAAAAGAAAATCGATGAAAAATATAGAAAAGAAAAGAAAACGATGGAGAATGGAACTCTTTTCATTTTGTTCTTCTTGCCTTTCTCTTCTTATCTTTTATTTTTCATATTTTTCTTTTTCATTGTACTAATTAAAATTGAAAACTCGAAAGGTAGATGAACCATCTTTATAATGAGACGACGTCTGATGATGCACGAGTTTCGCTCATTATTTTCATGAGTATGCATGCGCGTTCATACGGGGTTGTAGATTGAAAAAAAAAACAACAAATATATTCATATTGGTACATATAATATAATCATTTGTATTTGAGTGCATACGTATATATTCCATGAATGATGGACTCAATTTGATTTATGTAAAGTAAATAAATGAACGCGAGAAATATATATATCATGAATGTTTTTATTCATCAATTTTTTTTTCTGTTTTGTATTTTGTGGGCATTTCAATGCAAGCATATTATTGGTCGAACTCATTCAATATGACGTTATTGTCGTGTATGTCACATAAATAGCTTTGATGTCGCCGCCATTGTCGTTATATATATAAAGTGGAACAATGAAGCAATTATTCATTAATTCCTATTTGAAAAAAAAAATTCTATACCAACATACTCGATATATACACATGCCTGGCTTTCTCTATTGTTTCATTAGATCTCCAGGACCATAGTACACACATGTATGGACTCCTGCGGTGAAGTTGTGTTTGATGCATGCATAAATTTATTCCACTTCGACATTTACAATTAATAAAATGGGTATGTTAATGTTGTATTAATATTATTATTTATATTATTATAGATATAAATATTAAATAAAACATAATTGCAACAAATAGAAAACATTAACATCACTCTTTGTGTATGTGTGTGTTTTGTAACACGGTGGAAGTCGACCAAAAAATTACCGCAGACGGTCAACGTCTTGAAAACAAAAGAGCAAGGGTTGCTTTTTATCCCCCAAACTCACTATTTTTTTTTTGTTTCTCTCTGGTTTCGTCCAATCTCTCGGTGAAATTCTGTAAAAGTATCTTGGCACATTGGCAAAACCGACCGTGAGAGTGTACATTTGTTTTTTTTTTTTTTTTGGCATTCACTGTTTCTCTCCTTCTGTACACAGAGGACACTGTACAAAAAAAAAGAAGGGGGAAAAAATACGCCGAGTATAATTCAACGTTTCAATCCCACCACCCCCATTGTCACCACCATTGCCTGGGGATCTTTTTCACCCTGATGCCTGCATCAGGAACGTATGAAAAAAAAAAAAAAAAAATATTCTGAAGACTCTGGAATGTACACAATGAAGGCGGCACTTTTTGTCATCGTATTTATAGTAATACTTGGAGTCAAAAAATTTACATATATACACGCGAGGGTGGTGGTTATAGCAGTGAAGTTGCTTTTACTACAAATTAATTTTCAGAAAATATCTTCATAAGATACAGTATACATATATATGTTAAAATAGAGAACAGAAATTAAAATGATAGAAATATGTTCGTTCAATGAAACAGTCCACATTTTATTTTTATTCATTTAATTATTATGATAATTATTTTTTGCAAACATAATGTATCATAGAGGTATGTATATTAATTACGAATAATATTGAAATTAATTGCAAAATGTTCAATGATATACTTCTTTATCAGAGATGTAACAATAAAAAAGAAATATAACTTTGCGTATAAAGTCAAGTACTGTCTGAAGAAGGTGCATAGTGTACTTGAGCACTGGCACGATAGCAAGGTCACGCCATCGGACAAGCAGAAATGAACGCGACGTCGTCTCACCAAAGACTCCAAAACCACTGTGGTGTATATATAAAGTCCCAACAACATAGCCTCTCGTATCACGGTCTGATACACATTTTAATCCTTAAACCACTGCTGGAGCTTTAGACGCAGCAACCATTTTACCAACCACATCAAACTTTATTATTATATCACGTATTTATAAACGAAAAGCAACGATAATTTCCGATAAACAATATAACGACATTTATTAGTACATTTATTTCAACATAAAAAGATGGTTATATGAAAAGAAATGGATTGTATAATACACATGAGTGTTGATGAAAGGGTCTAGGTGAATATGAACATGAAATTTGTAAAACATCTATATATAGTCAGGCATTTCCAGGAACCAGTAAAAAAGTAGGAAGTAATAAGGGTTAGAGGGAAAAAATAGTGAAGAAAAAAGCGGCATTGCGTCAGCACTAATGGCTGGTGCAATGCCCTCTCGAGTGGGCTACCCGAAAAAGAATTCCGTCCTTTGTACAATATATATCTACCATCAACGACCGACCAATTATCGCCGAGACGCCCACTTCTTCGCGCCTTCAAGGAGCCTTCTGCAGTCCTCTCTGTCCATTGAGGGATCCCGAAGGAGCGACTAGATGAGAAATGAGTGTAAAAAAATGAAGAAAAAAATCGTTTTTTTTTAATATTTATATACATATATATATATTCATATTTTTTTTTACTCTCTTTCAAAGGCCCTTTTTTCCTCATAGCGATCACCAAGTCCTGAAGCGCTTCTCAGATATTTTATTTTCTTTTTTCTTGGTTGCTTCATTTTTTTTTAATTCATAATGAGACTCGTGACTTTGTTGCATTAATTCAAACGGTGGTGTTTCATAGGATCTTTCAATGGAAAGATATATATATATATATTCTGTACCTGAATTGAGAAATATTTTTTTCTGTTTTATTCAAGAATACTAAAGAGTGTCGATTCACTACATGTGAATTTCACGAATAATATACTTTTATTTTTGTTTATATCACACTTTTAATTAGTTAGATTTATTCATTTCCCATAATATTTAATATAATTTTTTGTATAATCGAAAATGCGAAAATGAATGAATAAATATCTATAAAATATAATCGTTGATTGTGCAATTGATTTTTTCATGTTTTTAATCTTTTTCGTAGACTATATCGTTGTCAAATGAAAATATATATATAAGTGTAGTCAATAAAACTTGAAGCACTTTAAGTTTTATTCTACATAAGATAATAATAAGGTATATAAAGACGAGACGTTTCAGCAGTTTAGATGAAACTTTTTTATTTTAATTATGCGTTGATTAATATTCGCGATTAAATTTTAATTCGCAAGTCCTTGCGAGACATCCATAGTAGACATAATGAATATATAAAGAAGAGATGAGATATAATATTACAACGTGATCCTTGCAGGGTTTTCTTTTTTTCTTATTTCGCTCTTATTCGTGGTTCGTAGTGATACTTTGGTGTCGTTCACAATTTTCATTATTACTTATTCTTTTTTTTTTTTTTTTTTTTTTTTTCCCACTTTTTTTTACTCCTAAATTGATTATTTTTTCATTTCACAAACCACCAACTCCATTAAATGTCTTTTTTATCTGTAGTGTTTTTATTTCTGTCTTCAGGAAAATGAGAACTTTCATATTATTTTATAATTTTTCATCACGTTTTACAACGAATAAAATTTCGTAATTCACATAGCAATTATATTTATACATGTACGATTTATTCAAATGATGTGAGAGAATATTTAAATGAGTTATCACGACAATTTTCACGAATAAAATATTTCTTCCACAATACAAAAAATATTTCATTTTTTTTTTTTTTTTTTTTTACTACCTATGAATTTATGCAATAGTTCCTCGCCTTATTGTATTGGATGCCCACAATTCTGAATGAAAGCCACAATAATTAGACATAAAAAAAATGTGAGAAGCAAGATACACTAAAGTTTGTCGATATGACAAATGAAAACAAAATGGGAAGGGAAACAAAATGTAATAATGAAAATATATGTTCCCATCTAATGATAAAACTTCAATATTACTAATTATTTAAATATTCCTGGAATTTATTTTAGTTTCACCTAACAATTTTTATATTTTTGGATGTTCCCAATTTTCATTTTTATATCGCGATCAAATCTTTATCTTTGCAAATGAAAATAAAATCCATTAACACGTACACGCGTGAAGAACATTTGCTTTTCATATACTTAACTGTGGCTATGTCTACGAAATGTGACAATATAACATGGTGAATCTTCTAGCCTTTGAAAGTGTTGGATCCTGAAACGAGGTAGTTAAAGTGTAAATAGGAAACGACGTACTACAAAGGAAAACCCAAAACCCATAAAAGAAACGCTCTAGATCTATTCAACCACTTTCCATCTTACTTTATTTCTCTTTCGTCCTACGTTTCCCATCTTCACTTCTGCTCATGTCTGGCCTGGATATACATACATATTATATATGTTAGCAAGTGTGGAGTCGAATTGTAGTGCAATCCTGAATTATTTGTGTATGATTCTGTTTTGTCACATGGTGCAACAACAAACTCGCTGGTTTTTATCGCGAATTTTCCCTTGGAAATTTTTTTTTTTGTACCATTACACTAGCTGCTTTATGTGTGGGTGTTTTCTTTTACACGAAATAAAAATTTCACCTATCCTTCTATGTCCCTTAGAAGAAATATTGAATGAGTATGAAGAGATAAAAAACGGGAAATAAAAGAATGAGTTTTTATTCATTCAGCTATTATTGGTAGTGGTCGTTATTATTAATATTATTTTTATTTCAAATTTTCGAGAAAGAACAATAATTTATTATTGTTTATATTCATAAAATAATGGAAAAAATGTATAATAAAAGAAAATTCATGATGTATCTATATTTTATCACCATAAATATACCTATATGATTTATTATTCCTCGGTATTTTTTGTATTGTCTCTGGAGAAATGTTTTCTTTATCAGCATACAAAGTCTCAAGCAATATAACCGAATAAGTGTATTTTTACGAATTTTCATTTTCTTCATCTCGACATATTGTCTACTGACATTATGTATGAAGATAATTTTCGGATAGAGAAATAAGAATTAATTGAATAATATAACCTTAAAAAATAGAGTTATATGAAGGATTGGAGTAGTCATCTTTTTTATTTGTATTTTTATTTTATGTTTTGTAGGAAGGCGAACAGGGATATTTGGAGGGACTTGCATCCAGGTACGCAGACCTCTTCAGAACGCATTACGGCGATGTTCTAGAACCTCTTGAGGAATTGCGACGACGTGAAACAAATGCATCTCCGAGAATACCTAATACTCAACTTACAACGAGTCATTCGCAACCCATTTACGTTCCTGGAAAATATTCGGTGAGCAACATTACTTCACTCTGTTCATTATTTCTTTTAGTTTTATCTCATTTTCCACTTCACTTCTCATATATATTTTCTTATATGATCATGTAATAGTTGAATGAGAATAGACAATTCTGATTTGCAGTTAAATCCCATTTCAATTCTTTCATTTACTTTATATAAAAGACAGAGATAATTTGTATGATAGTACACGAGAAAATACGGAAAGAATAAATGAAAAGTGTAATGGGAAAAGAAAAAAATCAGGAGGAAAATAAAAAGGTTAAGGCGATTAGCTCTGTCGAGCTACCACTCGATTTCACAGTTCGAGACTGTTTTTCTTTCCTTATTCGTTTCGAATTCTCGCGTATATTCACGACCTATTCACCTTCACCATGCGGCTAATCGAGTTTTCAATCGCCCAGGCCGATCAATTTACTGATTGAGGTTTCACGGGGGCACTAAATGTATATTTGAATAGACAGATTTAATATGAAATTCATAAATGGTTTTACTTAACATTTTATCAAGTTTTTCATACACAAAATGAAAATCTGAATGAGATATATTAATATTTCAATAATTGCATTTGCAAATTGTCATCATAAAAATTCAATTTTTCACGGTTTATATTTACAGCCGTCGAGTTGTTTGAGTGACAAAGAGGAAGACGAGATTTATGGTTTTGGCTATGGTGTATTTGGCCGTCAGATGCTTCAACGACAGCAAAAACTTGCATTGGCTACGCAGAATCCTGGATTGGGACCCGCCGGACACCATCCAACATACCAAAGGTAAACCACTAATTATATTTATTCGACATTCGAAATTTGAAAGAACAATATCCACATATATATTTTAATTTCATGAATCTATCCAAAATATTTTCGCACATTTAATTATTTATTGTCATATATTGATGTAATAATTGGAGTGAGTATTCAGAATTAAATAAAATACACAAATGCATCTATATACATTAGCACATTTGCTTTTGACTCCATAGAACCCCAATTTCACGGTGTTTATTATCCATAATTGCCTATTATGCTACGCGTATACCTATAGCCACCCTGAACACCATCTGCGTTTGTGCCAGCTGCTTTGATATTTAATGGCTAATTAAATCCATTAACACGAACGGTAACGTCTTGAGACAATACCGAGCAATTTGCAAATGTGTTTAATATCAAAAATATATATTCACAGCACACAAATTTATATTTATTATCAAAATCTATATAAATTATTGTCAACCAAATAAACATTTCACTTTTCTTCATATAATCCATAACAGATTATTAATAACAATAGATATAAATATCATTCAATATAGCAATATCTTTTGCAACGGTAATTAAATTATATGAAATATTATACAAATATTTCATCCATTTAATGTGTAAATCCGACAAAAATATTCAAAATTTATTTATCCACAAACAAATATATATAAAAACACATTGAACATCAATTACACTCTCTTTCTATATTTCACTTCCTCTGTGTGCGCTGGTATATAAACCTCTAGAGCAAATTCTCGGACACATATAAATTAACGCCAGTTAACAGCTCAACAATGCAGAAATTGCCAGAGGACCTAGAATCACACTCACTTCTCTATCCACTCTTGCCCTCTATGTATACTCTTCCTGTATACAGTTACGTCATCATGTTAAAACGGACACTGTATATATATTCGAGAATGGGACAAACGTCCTTTCGTCGGCTTTCATCTACTTCATCTCCCTCTGTCTCTCTCTCCCCCTCCCTCCCGCCCTCTATAATCTCTTTCTCTCGCCCACTGATACTGCAAACCGCTACGTAATGCGCACAACGATGATAGCGCCGACGAAATTAATTGCACAGAGGGATCACATTGTTTCTATACAGTATATATATGATCAGCAAACGCCCAGACGAATTCGAGAACGCTGGGCTTGATTAAACGCTTTTCCTCTCTCGCTCTCCCTCCCTCTTTTCCTCCCTGTCTACAACTTTAGTCCACACTTGCCGTTATATTTATATATATATTGGGATTTGTAACACGAGCTAAATCGTTCACGGTTTAATATATATTATCTCTATATGTCGATCAATTCTGTTAATCCTATCGATGCTGTGATTTGCGATTGAATATTGATAACACGATTAATAAATCAACTCTCCAATGAGATACTGACAGGAAAATTTACTTAAAGCGTCGGATAGTTAATTGCATATAGGAAATAAGAGATGAAATCACATTCATATTAGAGGAGCAGTCAATTTGTCTTAATATTTGAATAGAAAACAAACGAGACTATGAATTCATTTTGGTTGCATATGATTATTTGATTATTACAAATTGACTATTGGAAATAGAAATTCTAGTCGATAATTGTGAATAACTAAATAGAACAGAAGTAGCAGTGTAGTGAAAGGTTGAATAACTTTATATGATTATTTAGATTTGATAATTGAGGGGATTACAGTTGGAGTTATTTCAGTGTAGTAAAGTTGAAAATAATATTATGTGAACTTGCCGAAGAAATAGTTGATTGAATAATAATGTTATACAGTTATAAATTGTCTAGGAGAATCCGTACATTTTCATGTTATTCCATGTAATAGATAATTAGAAAATATAGAAACTCCATATAACTACATATTGTTTCAATCATGAATAATAATTGTAGCAGTGGAGTGAAGACAAGAACTTGGGTTACAATCAAAAATGAATGGAATTGTAGCATGGCCATTTTATATATTACATATCATTGCAAAAAATTGTTACAATCAAATTATCAAATGAAATTGAATATTTTTCAATACCATAAAAAATTTTAACCATTTACATTACATTACGTTGCAAATCTATGAAGATTAAAAATAATTTTGGAATAATATAATAACATATATAAATCTGTTACTATATTTGGATGTTATTATATGAGAATAAAGAATTTGGATAAAACAGAACAAGAAAAATTGTGCAATGTATCCAGATATTTTGTGTTTTCTTAGCGGAATAAATTAACAAATAAATTATATTATATGTCCTAATTCTCCTGTGAATAATGATGATACCACAATTGTATATCCAAGCACAACACTCCAATACAATTGACTTCTAACGTAAATGAAGTGCGGTATAGTGGCAACGATAGTACTCAAGGTTGTCCCACTTCTCTACCGCTTCTAACATTCTCCATTGCTTCTATTCTACAGTTGAGATGTTGGCTTTTCGTCAAAGGATTTCGGTCTAAATACTCCTCGATTAGTATTCAGTTAGTCCTCGATACCTCAGTGCACATATAAGATACATACATTGGAACGTAAGCAATGCTATGTTGACTGATAATTGCCAATTCTCCAAGATTGTCTTTGGCGTTTGTGATTGGGTTCGGAATACATAATATATCCCCGATCTTACAAAATTATTGACCATTGATTATTTATAAAATAAATGCCGTCAATATTATTTCTCAATTTAAAGTATACATTTCAAATATTTGAATGTAAAATTAAGGTCACATATCTTATTATACTTTGCCATACCAATTATTAAAATCGAATTCATAAATTAATTGATATCTACAATGATATGATATCATGAGTATAATCAGAGTAAAATTGAATATTGGTATCAATTAAATTGAACTGTGTAAAGTAATGAAAGGGGTGATAATTCTAAAGAATTCGAACCTTGTTATCCTCATCTTCCACCATCATCCTATCAGTGATGGTAGAACGAATGTGTTTCGTATATTTCTATAGATAAATATTGTATGTGTACATGTATATTTGTATAAACTTGCTACTGAGTTGATCGAGAACTAGCCGTGGATAACAACTTCATCGACTATGTATGAGCTCCATATAATATTTACGATATCGTTCTCTGCATGTAGTGTGCCTGTGAGAGAGAGTATAACTAAAAATAAAGCGTTGCAACAGCTATTTCTCATTTATGCAATGTTGCTTCCCGTTCATTTCTTCTTCTACATATAATAATGTAGACATATATATAAAGGGAGGTATTATACATGCTCGTAAATATAGGTGGTAATTGGAGATTGCCTTCAAGTTCTAACTGTACAAGATATGGAAATTTTATGATTCAATTGCAATAATGTTGTAAAATCATCAATTGACACATGAAGTAATTTTAATTGTTTTTATTTTTATTTTTGCAGTTGCCTCAGTCCAAGATCAGCATTTTTCTACGAGTTTCCACCTAATGGTAAGTTTATTTCTATATTTAGTAATTCATTATGTTTTTACTTTTCATCACATTGTGATAAGACAGTATTGATTTCGTCTGATGTTTTAAAGGCCAGAATGAGACATATCATCGTATTTTTCTACAATAATAAGCAGATAAATGGAAAAAACAAGTGGATAGTAATATTCACTACAAAATTATCTTCATTAACATGAACAAAAATTTAATGATTAGGAAGGTCATATGAAAAACGTGTTCTTCGGCGGATATTTGGATAGACATTTATCATACAAAGTAGAAGTATATTTGAAATGGTTGGAGCAGGAAAATTAAAAATTTGTGGGGAGTCAATTGTTATCGAGCTAATAATTAATAATTGTTGAACCAAATTTCGTTTCGACTTTCGGTTCGGGCTAAAATAACAATATGCATTTTCGGAGGAAATACGTGCAATGTTTTGAAACGAAACAAATTTAAGCTCTGTCATCATTTGAGTGGCTTGATAAAAAAGTCTGAAATTTTGCACTTAGCATAAGAATACTTACGGAATAATTAATTGCTATGGCACATTTCGATACGACTTTTATATCGTGAGAAAATGACGGTCAGATCTATTGTGGGCAAATTGCATATACGAGTAGTGCATGCATTTCATTCTCATGATACGTAACGCGTCGTCGGTATCAAAAATCCTTGTTAAGTAATATATTTTATTGCAATATAATATTTTCGTTATGAATGTATGTATGAGCTGTTTGAAGCCAGGATAGGATAAGTCACGAAAGCGTATTTATTTTAGTTAGCCGCAGGCAATGAATTGAATTATAAAAATCTACTTTCTAGCAAAATTCGAATCCTATATGTTCTATAGTTTCCCCACAATTAGCGCTGGTTATTCTCCTTGGAAATATAAACACATAGTGTGTAGCAACTTTAAAAATATTTTTCTCGATATGTCCTCTCTGTGACTTATGCTATCTTGGCTTCCAACGACTTATAGATATATATATAATGAACCAATATATATTATTTTATGCATTATTCAAATTATTCAAATGATTTATACGATAAATAAAACAACCGTGTGATGAAAACTACTGGGCCAGTCTACTGGACTAAATTTTTTTCTATTTTTCTTTTCATTTGATATATTGTAACATGTTTTATATTTATGTAGTAATGACAGATGAAATAAATAGTTGTACATGTGTGGTACGCGAATAAAACTACGAAGATACTAATATTAATAAATACGGTGGGAATCTGTAATATTTTCATATAAATAAAAAAAATTGAGCTTGTAATGTACGCCGTTTAAAATTCTGGGGCAGATGCATTAGTTCGCTACATGAAATATAAATAGTATGACAATAACGTGAAAACATGCATTCTCTTCCTATACAAACAACATTACATCACTATAAAAATATAAATATATGAAGCAAAAAATAACTTGACCTTCTTGATAAAACAATACAAATAAAATACAAAACGAATATATTGTTCGTTGAGGAATTCACTGACGTCAAGGTAATATTAAATAATTCCACTATGAAATTACGTAAAAATCATACACAGCTGTGAAAACACTGGCATTAAGTTGATAATAAAACGAAATATGATAAAAAAAATTCCAACAACAGAATAAAGTAATATAATAAATTTAAAAAAATTTTAATTTAACATACATATATATATCCAAATGTTTATGTTTCGCAGATGTACGTAGAGATAATATTTAAGTCGTGAGGGAGAGCAGAAAAATGCAAAAATAAACGAATTCTCAAAAGTAATATTTGTATTTAATTAAATGTATAAATATGGGGAGTTTGAATTAGTCTTGAATTTGCATTTTTCCTTTTCAATTCAATTCACATGCATACACACGCACATACCCATACACACACGCATCAATGCATGAATATAGATACAGGAAACATAATGGCAGGAGATGACACAGAATGTGTTTACCAATTGCAACATAGCTGGTAGATACACTCACATGTATAGGCATACATGTTTCAACAAATGCCAAAGCTCAACACCACAAGTCGATTGTGTTTACTCAAAATCCGTATATGGTCACTGTCATATATATATATATAGTGACGTATATATAACGCTCTGATTCTCCACTTTACTCCTCACAAATACACAATTTGCCACCATCTCTCATTGTTCAATGTATCTGGCTTATGTCATGTACATTTGAGTTTCTCATGCATTGTCCTAATCTCTGTCGTGAGAATATTCGCACATGTTCGTTACATCAATACCAAACACATGTTTTGTGTAAAAAATTTAACAAACAAAATTTATCAGCAAAGGGTAAAGTTATCCATCAATTTTTATGTATAAATAAATTGATTTAATTGTTGATTGATCATTCGTAATAAAAGTGAACATTGTTGCGGGAAAAAATTTTGTTTGAACTTTTTAAATTATTAATTTTATTAACTCGTTTTTTTTTGTTTTTTTTTTCTTTTCAAGATAGCTGCAGTTTGATGACGAACTTTTAGCTATGTATTATATTCATGTTGGTCTTATTTTTTATTTCCTCTTTTCTTAATACCCAAGAGAGGAAAAAAAGTTGAATATCCGAAAGTGTTTTCATCACACTAAAACATCTCATTTCATTTCATGTTCAACTAATAGATAAACAACTAATATATATATATAAAGATGCTACTGGATCAATGCAGGAATGAATTGAATTATTATCACAGAGTCTCATCATCGTCCTCTCGCATTTGCCTCCATCAACTCGTTTGGTTATCTCGCGCTCGCGCTTCTCTTCCACTCTTTCTTTTTCTCACATTTCTCCAGTGCACGACCACACTCTGAACAATACTTTTAATGCAAATTGTCCTTGGCGTTTAATTGCAACTGTTTAGCATACTACACGTGCACACACTACTTCACTTATTTTTGTTTTACATTCCTTCATCTCTTTGTGTCTCTAATTATTTTTTATTTTTTTATTTTTTTTCCATGCCACACCCGGTTTAACTTCAGGGTTAACGTTAGTCGATGATTCACACTTCTTCACATACTCACACGTAGCACATGTTGATGCTATTAGTTATTATTTGTTTTTCCATACACACATATAACAATTGATGAATTACAATATTATTTATATTATCTTTTGATTTATTCATATTTTTCTATTACTGAAGGGGTTAAAGAATTTTTACGCGATCACTTTGCGATGGCTCAAATGCTTTTATAGCTAAATACAAAATTTAAATTAGTGTTTTTGAATACGTATTTGTATCAAAATCTGGAATATATAAATGCGAGATTCAAATAGAAAGTGAGTGAATTTTCATATCACTTATGTATTCATATGATGCTCTGTCGACGTGGCTTTTGCCGTTGAAAATTTTCATAATTACATACCGCTGAACATTGAAGTAGAAGGTGGAACATGAGAGGAAGAATAAGAGAGAGAAAGAGAGAGTGAGTAAAAGAAAGACGAAGAGACCGACTATATTATACATGTATATAGATGATCACAGCTCAGCGAGCCGTGAACGGTGCTGGTGATTTTATCGTCATACCAATTGCATCGTCCTCTATGCAAATACGTAAATTAGCTGCCAGTCGTTATATATAAATTGTGACATCGTTCTTCAAACACAAGATCACTAGATTTCATCGCGTATTGTCATATTATTTTACATATATGTGTATTTATTTGTGGAAAATTCGTGAGAGAATTTTTTTATTAATTATTGAATTGCATGCAATGTTGACGAGAATTTTTATGTTTTTGTCGAACATATGAGGGATAAGAATAAAATGTTCGAGTGAATATGACAAACTTTTTGAAGCTAAAATTTGAGATCTTCATTCGCTTGTCGTGTTTAATAGGTTTATTCGGTTTTCTTTTTTCATATTTTTTTTTTATTTAAAGCAATGTGAACAAAAATATTGACAACCATTTGAATATTTTTTTTATTCAATGTATACATGTTTCTAAACAGCAAACGAACATTTTTCATATGCATATTTTTTCATCTACATTATTTTTCCCACGCTCGTTTTTTAAATGCATGTAGAACAAAAATTATTTTGCACTATCTTCATATTTATATCATTCATAAACTATATTCTCACTATACCATATCTGTGCCACATTCTTTCGCACAATTTTTTTATTTTCTTTTATAAAATAAAATTTTTTTTTCCATTCTCGTCGATAGTACCACCCTCGAATGCGTCTCTCGCTCCACCGATGTCTGGCTTCGTCGCCACACACCCCATATCCATTCCGTGGTATTGAGCCACCACTATACCTGCCCATCTCGGGTCCCTTTCTACTTCCTCGCCTCACCCCCAACCAACCAACCCATAGACGGAAGGTTTATTTTTATTCCATACGATTCATTCGATTGAACATGACTTGTGGTTACAGCCTGCAATATATTTTCGATATTACTGCGCGGACGACATCCTGGCAGTCCCGCGAGTGCTCTGTATATTCTTTTCCCATATCGCATTTTTTAACAGCCATACGTACAATACACCCTTTTTTATTTTCTCCCCCGTCACCGTCGCCAACAACATTTTTACATCAAGTCTAAATTACACTGGCAATTGAATTATATACAGTAAAAAATAGCCAATATTAAATATCTTCTGTGTGGGTATTTATTCAATGGTAATTAAAATATAATCATCAAATCTATTGTTCACAAATATTTTGTTGTAATATGAATTATTTCACACTGGAACTTGACACTGTACTTTTATGTAAAATCAATACAACAATATTGTATCCTAATTTGACATGAGTGGGATATCATTGTGCTGAAAGTTTCAATTTAAAAAATCAACATTAAAAATTGATTTGTTTAAAAATTTTATTTCACGTTAATATATCTATTGATATTCAATTCATGATATTTCATTGATGAATTAATTAAAAATTCAGCAGACATGCAAATCGATCGTTTTATATGTATTACATCGTGGTGTACAGAGAATTTTCAATGTGAAATTACTTGTACGCTCGCAGCTCATTATTATTCACCGACAAATTGCCTAATGAATAATCGCCCTAATTTGAATACATATACTGTATATGTACATGATCCCAGCAAAATAATGGTACCGTATGTATAAATGATAGTAGCGTCAATGAAAAATCCTTTCGAGAATGCAACGCGGATAATCCCATTGAAGTGAGAGTGATGATAGCCATTATACCATTATTCATACTTTCTATATGCACACAACACCCACTCACAATATGCATTACAGTTTAATGACTATCAATGCACATTTGCTTTAATGTCGAACATATTTATTACTGTCCAATATCAAGGGATATTAATTGTCCATCAATGTTCATATCAATATAAATGAAATCAATAATTTAATTAATTATGTAAACATACCAAAATGTTTGAATTATTTATGCATTAACAATAATTGTTTTTTAATTTTAGTAATATATATATATATATATATA
>CAJUYH010001204.1:16259-45351 GCA_910591685.1 Galerucella tenella | reverse complement strand
TTTTTTTTTTTTTTATTTGGTTTTGCATTTTATCGACTTTCTTTTTATATCCATTTATTTTTTATTACCATCGTGTGTCAGACCAAGTAATCGAAGTATCCCCTCTCGGCGTATACATTCCCATTTCCATAGATCAGCGCATATATATATATGTATATAAATGGCTTTTTGTGCTTTCACGATCTTTTATTCAACAAAAAAAAATTGTCGATAAAAATATTACTTGAATACAAGTGATGAGATGACTGTCAATATTCACATACATATAATCGACTGTCAAATAAATAATAATTATAAATATTGCACTAGATATAAATGACAATAATTGATTCACACATGAGAAAATACACTATGGAAAACACGGGAAAAAACTACAGCGATATATAATATTTCGTAATTTATGATTTGTAAGGATAAACTTTACAGCACAACAGTCAGCAGTACAGCTGTAGCCAATTATCCAATTATATTCCACTTATTCGCACGCACACATGTCTGTTTATAATTAATATTTACAATTAATAATAGCATAGCTTTGAAAATCGATTAAATATTGAATGAGTGATATGTAAAAATTTGTAAAAATTTACATACCACAAATAATTTCATATTTACATACTCCAAAAATTATTATTCATGTCACGTTTTTCACATTTTTCTCTACTAAAAAGTAAACAATGAAAAAAAAATTATAAGAATCATGAAAGATGAATAAAAATATTTCATCGTATATAAAAAAAGTATTATATTTAATGTAATAATAAAACTTCGTCATAAGTGCACTTTGACACAGTAGTTACGTATGAAATAAAGTCTTGAGTGGTGGCCTAACCTAACTTCTATTCTGCACATCACCTTCCATCTTTCACTAAACTTTCATCGAAGAAAAAGTACATTGGACAGAGTGAAAACAAGTATCATGTGAGTGAAAGACATGAGAGAAAAAAAAAAGAAGAAAGTGTTGGAGCCCCAAAATAAAAGTGAAAATTGAATTGTGGAGTGATGTTGACGGCTTCTATGCAATGATATAGTTAGAAAGTGCTTTTGACGATGAATGGATGGACGGTGGTGATGTGCGGTGGTGGTCAGCAGCAGCAGCGATAGCAAATCGAATTATGGCATCCACGTTGGCAGAAGAAAATTGCGTTGGCGTATTAGAGGGAAAGAGATAGAACGATTGAGCTTGCAGCGGTTGGTTATCTACTATGTGGCTGATGCACTATTGCAAAAGAGCGTTGGGATAGGATGGCATAAAGGCGGCGTATATACATCTACTTTATATATAACCGCACCAACTGATATATCGTATGATCCATCTGTAGTTGGTAAATATGCCAAAGGTATACCTGCATCAAGTCTCCATATCCATTTTGATGGGTTCCGACATGCTTTGATCATCATATCCAACATCACCATTTATCTTCGTACCTATATCGTTCGCTCTGTTTTTCATATATCACATTGAAATGTCCAAAAAGACAGAGGCTTGAAACTTTAAATACAAATTTTACTGTGAAAATTTATATATAGAACAAATATGATTTATGATTCAAATAAGTTAACGTGGCAATGGCTTGGAATTCATTATTATACTCTGGTGGTATTGTTGTTGATGCTGTTTACTGGTGATTGTACTATTGATAAAGAAGACAGAGTGCTCATTTTATATGTAAATATCGAGCAGACCACTGGCACGTTCTTTTTCAATACATATACATGAAATAAATGTAAAATACGGTCAAATTTTAATTCGATAACGTGAATAAGAATATTCTTTCGTGCTTCGATACTAATGTATATTTTCATTCTCAATGAAAACTTCACAAAAGAACGAGAAATCATAAAAAAAATGTTCACAGTAAAATGTATAGAGTGAAAAGTAAAGAAAAAAAAAATTGAAAGAAAGATTAATGGTGAAGTGTCAATTTGAAATAGCGTTGAATCTTTTTAACCTCGATCTTTCTTATACTCTCCCTCCTGTACACTTTATACCTTTACTTATATCGTCTATTTCCACTTTCAACTCCACTACCAACCCTCAGCGCACAACTGCTTTACATATACTGACACATTGTATCGGCGTTTGGCCAGAGCGAAAAACTTATGGGGCAGTTAAGCGAATCTATACGATGGTCGTTGGCTGGAAGTATAACCGCACACCACTATCGTCACAAAATAACACTATATATATATATATATTCAACATTCTCCTCCTAACATCCCGATAAATTTTAACATCAGTATTTTTCACTGACAATTTATCAAAAAATATTTTCAAGAAAATTTTTCTTTAAAAATACTTTTACCAAAAAAAAGTAGTGTTACATGAAAAAAACAAAAAGTATGGACATAATTTTTCTTTTTATTTACTTTGTCGATAAACAAAACTATATTACTTGATGAAAACTTTTTATTGACGTGTTTGATGTCAATTCAACTATACTTATTATTCATAAAATGCCAATTGTTACTGCAATCAAACAATGTATTCATAAAATACTATATTATATTACTGATATTTTCGTGTAAAATATCGGGAAAATAAATAAATATTGAAATAATTATTTATAAACAGCATTTCAGTTAAATATAATTAAAAATTTAATGAAACGTCACCTGATTCAATATAAAATATTCAATATTTAACTGGACAATACATTGAAATACAACGCCAATATCAAATATATATATATATAGATATATCCTTTGTAAATATCTCTGCCAGTCGTGGCCTATCAACACCACAACCACCATTGTACTATCAGCGCTTTTAGCACATGAGACTATATTTAAGTGATTCTCGTATTGGTGCGCTAATGACTGTTTCATATTCATTGCAATGCTTCGTCTCCCTTCGTGTCCTCTACTCCCATTCACCCCATCTCCATTCTCTCTTCATTTCATTGCTTTGTACATGTACACGACATGTCTTTGTGACAAAACCCATTCGTAAAGGGACTCTTTCTTCTATTCCTCTCTCACTTCTATCTTCATAGAATTTCTCCTCCTTTTTCCTTCTTGTATCACTGTTTCATATACACTCTCTCAATTTATTGATATACCATGTGTGAATATTTGCCAATTATTACTGTACAAATGCTTTTTCAATGTTTCTTTTTTTTATGCTTATTCGTGAAATTCAACAATAAAAGATATTTGTTTTATCTCATTTTCCCCATTTTCTAAATAACTGAAATCTCTTGGATTATTCGTCGCAATTGAGTTTATCGCTGTGTGCAATATGGTATAGGGTGGTTGTATGTATGTAAGGGAAAAAGATCATCATTTTCATTTACCCCTCGTTGCAACATATCAGACATTACAGACGACAAGGGGAATATGCGTGGGTTTCTGTTATATGTATATGTGTGAATATGCATTTATTTACCTATACAATATACAGGTGGGATCGATGTCGTGTTCGCAGTGACAGTCGACGTAAATGTATAAGTATTGATACATGCATGTGGCTGTCTGTATGCAAGTGTTTGACACTTGAGTAAATTTTTTGCTTCGCGACACGTTCGAGAACTCAGACGCGTCGACTCAATGTCATCAGAATAAAATGCAATTACACATTTATGTCTGAGTACTCGACAAATCTCCGTAGCCATCATTTTATTCATCAATATTGTCTTTTCAATTTCTTTCAACAGAACATTTGAAATATTTCATGTAATAATGCATAGTCCAAGGTTTTTAATTACAAATTAATCGACAATATGTAATTAATTGACAATAGAAATTATATATTACCTTGCAACTACATATTTTTACAATTGAAATAATTATGAGTTTTCGAGATATTTCGATTTTTTAATTATTTCATTGTGTGACAGTGACAATTCAAGAATTATTATATTTCCCGACACTATATGTTTAAATACTTTCGAAGTTTAGAACAAAATTATATTCTATCAATGTTAATGTTAATAAATTTGTTAAAACAATTGCAACATTCCATTCAAACTGAGTTTACTTATAATAACCTTTTCCCACAGTAGACCTCTCATTATTTTTATATTTTCGTAAATGAAACCAAAACAATAAAGAGAAGTAGTTTTTAATGCATTTAAACATGAAAATTGATCATTAATCAATTAGCAAAAACATATTTATTATTAGAATTAATTAATCAGAATCACACTCATAATCGATAATAATGTTCTTTATTTACTGAAATATCTTGAGAAATTATTCGAAATAAATAGCAGAAAATGCGTGTAGTATATTGCGCACGAAGAAATATTCAATAACACCATAAACCCTTTAACCATTTGGTTAATGATCTTTGACGTGAAAAATGATAACAATCAAACGATCCAAGTATTTTACAAAATAATTTCTGCATAGTTTTACATCTGAATTTAATGCCAGTACAATAAAATTTTCACTTTTCTTTTGTACGCCATTCACCGACAACTTACACATCCATCTCCGGTATTTTTACACCAGTTCAAGTTGTACTCAACATGACTTTAGTGATCGTCAAAAAGTTTACATCTGCAAGGTACATAGCACTTATTTTTATGTACATATACACTTATACATGAAATTGCATGACGACGATTTGAGTTTTTGCAGTCTATTACAGCTCACTTTAAATCTCTTTTTGCTCCAACTTGATATTTGCACAGTACACCATTAAATCGTGTCAATTTTGACCTCACGACAAATTCAACGGTCTCCTTTATTCTATTTACCTTGATATATTTATATGTTGTAAATCATAAATCAATGAATATCATCAAGTTTATTCAAAGATTTTCAATAAACATTTTTATCGAGTGGGGAAAAAAAAAATTTAATAAACAGTCGAATTAATTTCAATATACATGTATGAATAGTTTATGTTTTTGTTTAGAACAGAAGTTAATATTCAATGTTACGTTTTTGCTGCTATCTATCGATCGTTTATATGTATCTGCAGCAGATAAATATACGCGGTCAATTGACAGAATATCAGGACCTGTAGACAACAACTTTATGCAATTAGTCGAGAAAGTTTCAAGGTCAAAACTTGGTAGAATTTATATTTGATGGAAATTAGGGGGCGTTCAAATATATATTCGATGAAGGGGAACACACATATTCATGTGTGTTCGCTCGAGGGGATGAATATATATGTATATATATATATATGAGAGAAAATTTGCATGAAATATTATACGTGCCAAGGGAAAGCGAGACACGTTCATATATATAGACGTATGCACACATGTTATATATCTATATATACACGTCCTTTTGTCTTGACCCGATGTCTAACAAATTGCATACACATGGTAGAAGTTTTTTTTTGTTTCTACACTTCACATAAATGAAAATCGATAACACAAAAAAGCAACTTATTTATTTATTTTTATTTTTTTTTTTTATCAATTCATTCATTTATTCATTTTTTTATTCGGTTTGTCGCATGGATTTACATTATTTATCGGTGAAATTATCGCGTTTCTACCAATACAATTATAGTAAAATAAATAATTGTAAAAAAAAAACCAGTAAAATAATGAATGATAAAACAAAAACAAAAAATGCTGTAGGTACCGTTGTCGCTCGCAAATGGAATCGTGCAGAACGACCAGTTGTAGTATAACGTCATGCGATATCTAATATGGCTATATATATATATATATATATATATATATATATATATATTTTGCTTGTATTCGCTTAGGTTAAACGCAAGTCAAGGGAGAGAAACGAGAGATCCCTACGAAAGATAAGCGGTCTATAGGCCTTCCATAAAGGAGACAGAGGTAAAGAGGAAACGTAGTAAGGAGGAGGTGCGGTGCTTAATTGCGTTTGTCACGAGCGCGTATCCAGCGGTATCTATTGCCATAGTTGAGAAAGAGAAAAAAAGGAATAGAGTGAGAGCGAACTGGCACGTAACAATGCCGGGATAAATCGACCAGTAGGCGGCAAACCTCTCGCTGTCTTTCTCTCTCACTCTGTTACTCGTACTCTCCTTATCTCACTCTACTGAGTAAGTAAGGAGCGGCAATAAAGCGATCCTGCCAAGTAGAAAAGCCGCCCCAGGTGGCCAGTTAGCTGGTTAAACTTAAAAATATATTCTCTTCACCTATTTTAACCTTTCGCAATGTATATGTATATATGTATATATACATATATATACTTTGAACCATGCATTTGTCTATTCCCACCTGGTTTTATCTCTGATTTACTCATCCAATTATGTAGTTCTTAATTAATCCAAATATATATGTGTATATAAATGGACAGAATTTCACACTACACATTACTGTGTTGAAGTAGTAACTGGGGAATATATTCGGACGTTGATTTGTAATGATATGTAAACCAGATATATTATTACCAACAATAATTATGTCTGTATATATATTAATTTGTTATTCAATGTGAAATAATAATTATTACTGTAAAATTTCTTTCGTCTATGCTAGTATTGTTGACATTAATTCATTATAAATTTTAATAATCATGTGGAGAGTAAACATTTTTCTTTATTTGTGATATTCACGTTTGTTTATTATTAAAATTGATAAACAAGTAGAATATGTAAATTCCAGTAAAGTTTTTTATCTTCTTTGTGCACTTCTTTTTCATCTATACTGTTCTTGTAGTCTCTGAATGTCTCGTTGGTAATTTTGTGGAAGCCAAAGACTCGTCCATTCTATATTCACCCCCCTCAACGCTTCTCCTGTGTGCGCCCTTTGTAAATACTTCGTCGGGTGCTTTGTCTGAAAGTCACCTTCATCCCATCGCCTCTACGTTCGCCTTGCAAAACTACTCAAGCAACATCCACCGCCTTCTCTACTGAACCTTCTCCTCTACCATCTTAATTATTCAACCCAACGAATGTTCACGAGAAGTCTCAAAGCTCAGCTTGCGACTACTGCAACGATTACCATCTTCCATGGAAGACACGTGTTTCTACAGCAGTCAATGGCATAACGAGAATTTGGAAAGCAATTGATTGTTTGTGTTTTTTTTTATCGTTCATTCATAATTGAAAAGGAAAATTGGAATTGATCGTTTTCCCTTTTTTTTTGTTTGTTTGTTCTCTGTACACTTGAAAAATGATTTTATTTATTCGTTCGTTTTTTTTTTTTCATCTGTGATTTCAGGTGGACACGCCCGATAGTGTGTTGCAGAGTGGATTAGGTTTGGGCCCGGAAATGGGCCACACAATACTCAGGTCAATGGTGGATCCACGTGACTATGATAGACTAAGATATTTACAAATGAATGGTAGTCAACCAAATAGTTTTGAAGAAACAATACACAGGGTAAGTTACCATATTGTATAGAACTAAAGGAAAAAAGATAGCTAATGAAAATAAAAAGGCAATGATTTATATAAATTTAAAGAACTTAGTACTTTTTATGTCGCTGTAGTCGGTATATTATCTTAAATTTTCTTGTACATTCGTCATCCCATTTATTTTATTATTATTATTTTACTTTTACTTCATTCTTTTTTTCTCTTTTTCACTGGCGCATTATATCACACTTTTTTATGATTACCATAAATTTTTCTCGTCGAGTCGCTCGTGGCGGATTCGCACCCTGAATAAAACCATTCTTTCTCGAAATTTTATTCCAACACAATAAATAAACCATAAACAATAAAAATAAAAATAAATAATCTAAACTGAAAAGAATTATTTAATGCGGAATGGCACAGAAAAATAAGAAATATCTTCCATCTATATTACAATTTATTGAATAATTTTTATCCATACGATTATTTATTTATTTATCTTATTTATTTATTTTCAGCTGAAGGTTCAAGATGCCTTGAGGAAAAAAGAACGCTTCCATAAAGAACACGAGGAGGCAAGTTTTTTACTTTTCCAATTTCCAATTTTAAAAAATATCACTTTTTCATTACAAACACGCACACACAAACTCACACTTTCGCTCGTCAAACAAAAATACCCTGGGGATATATATTGAATAAGGAATATCATCAACTTTACACTTGTCGACTTCGATTCGTGTCTTTTGCACAACTGCACGAGGAGACAGAAAAAAAAAGTAAAAGGAGAAAAGAGACGAGAAAAATAGAATAAAATGAAGCAACATTGGATTTCTCTGTAGTATTCATGTAGCGAGAGTGAATCGATTTTCACATTGGATAGATGCTTGGCAAGCTTCGTGCTCGGCAGAAGGTGACGTACGGATTGGTAGTAGAGAAGAGGAAGCAGCACATACGAGCAATGTACCCCTGAGAATCACGAGGTGAATCATGGAGATTGTAACTTACCACGTGTACGAGTGTATTCACCATGGTTCTTCATTCTCCCGCTTCCTCACTCTATTGATCTCACTTGCTCGCATCCATTCCCCTCTTATACGTATACAAACACGCAACTGCGATTAACAAGACATATTTATCTCTCTCAGCTGTGAGTAACAAGTAAATTGATAGCACGAGAAAAAAAAATTTTTTCAATTTAGAAACTAAAAATTATTTGTTGTTCTTTGTTTTTTTTTATTTGACGGGTTAACAGCACCAGCAATAAAGTTTCTGTGAATGAGATTATACGTACAAACAAGACGGAGAAAATAATTTTTTTCTGTTATTGCATGTAGTGAAAATCGGCAATGGTCAGCCATGCGTTTATGAAACTTGTGAGAGACCGATGATGCGAAACAAAAGTTACATAATATGAGGGTTCGTTCGTTCTGCGGACTTGTCACGGATGAATATAGAGAAACTATAAAAGATACGTATGGGATTTATCCAAGCCAAACAACACCAACTGCAAAAGGCAGACAAAGCGCAAACGAAATGGAGTATAAGAAAGAGGCAGAGAGAAAGGATCATCCTGGATTACCTGCGCTACGGTTTTACTCCTCAAGAGAGAGATTGAAAAGTTTGTTACCCTTGGCAAAGGACCATATCGGCAACTGAGACTTTGTGAAAACGAATTTTCCAAAAAGTTTGCCACTTCTTCATTCTTCCAACTCTTCTTTCCCTTTCCCCGTCCGCTTTCCTTCTTCCTTTTTCTCTCTTTCACTTTTTCTTCGAGGTATATCACCCTATAGTCACTCGAACTCTATTGATTGAATCAATTGTTGCTCAGAACTTTTAGATTTATTATACATGTTCCGAAAATAAAAAAAATTCTTTTTTCATTTTATGTAAATTAAAAATATAAATACAAAAAACTCAATTTTCAATGTCACATAGTTTAATTGATATTTATTGGATCATTAATATTAAAACACTCGTCATTTTTTACGGGAAACAGAACACGAAACAAAAAAAATATATTTTGTGATTGTAAGCAATATGTAAATAACCTTTTGTTCTTTTACCATAAAACTTTTAGTATCACCTTAAACCACAAGTTTACTATTGCCTTTTTGTTCGGCGTCTCTTTTCGTCTCTTTCAACTTGTACGTTCTTTCGTTTTTTCCACCCCTACGTTTTCTCCACAAATTTGTTTTAACTTTCGCTTCTTTCTCCCACTGACATCATGGCCACAGGCAAAAAAAATCCTGTTAGTAATATATATATATACACATATGATTTTATCCCCCTGAAGCAATTCGCCAATGCGCCTCAATCGCCATTTTTCTTTCGTTATTTTTCGTACAAAAATTCCCCAGGGTTATTCACGACCCATTCGGACTTTGATAATTACTTTTCTCTTCGACCCTACAAAATAAGTTACTACTAGAACCCTAACTGCTATATATATATACGTGCACACACTTGATAAAGAGAAAAAAAATAAAAAGAGCTTTAAAAATACTATTAATATTGTGGGAAAGTAATGATGGACATTTTACATTATTACAATACACTTGCGACACTATATATGAATAATCAAATATCCTGGATGAAATAAAATAAATAACGAAAAATAGTACTATCAAAGAAAACACATTGGAATATTTAATGTATTTTTGTTACAGATATTGCGAGACATAAGACAGGGTTTAATGCAGTTGGGTCGTGATGGAAGAGGTCAACTTCCTGGAGGTATTACTCTACATTTTTTTTTCTTTTTCTGTTTCTTTTTACTGTATTTCATTTTTATTTTTATTTTAGTATTTTTTTTTTCTACCATCGTTTCACTCACTTTGCGATTCACAACACGCACGTGTGCTTTCATTGCTTAAAAGACAGAAATGTTTTTGCTGCTGTTTCGTTTACGTGTTCAGTGACAATTGTCCTTCCACCTAAAGTCATTCCGCTGGGACTCATTTTGTTCCGTTACACCAACGAATTTCAATGCCCGACAAAGTGTCTTTCTTGTATTAAACCTATATATATATGTATGTATGTATATATGTATGTATAAAGTCTCCAGGAATCAAAAGTTAATGAGAAAAGGAGAAGAAGGTGTTGAATAATCCAAAACAAACCGCATCACGTTTATTGGAGTAAAGTTTGACCGATAGTGTAGGATTTTCTCGTTTGACTTGTTTTCCATGTGAGGATAAATTGAACTTTGATTAATCAAATACAGATATAACTAGAGCGCGAGAACGAATGAAAGCGAACTAGAGATAGAGACAATAGAAATAAAATAAATGTGACATTAACAATAGAGATAGAGCACTTTAGATGATTTTACTCTATCTCCAACGTTAAATTTTCCACATAATCCTCGTGTTCTACTGGAAACGTATGTGTACACGTTGTATATAATACTGTATAATAGAAGTGAGAAAGTATGTTGGAGGGAGAATGACAAAAGAAAAAAATAAACTGTCCGACTGTAGAAAGAAAACGAAGAAGCCATACGTGCATTTATAGTTAATCTCATTATCGTAAACACCCGTCGTCCCCAATCGCCATGCACGCTTCTTTTAATTCTCCTTTTCTCTTTTTTTCTTATTTGCTTTCGATCAAAGAAGTCATTTCATCAATTGAATTTGCTGTGTATTTATCCAATTAATATTTATTATAATTATTTTTGCTTGGTGCATTATTCAGATGATACGTATATGTATGATGAGGACGCACGATGTGGAGGTGCCAGTGGACTTGGACCGGGTCATGGTGGACAGCATTGGTATGATGAACCGCCGTATGAATCGGATCCAGAAGATTTTCTAATGGGCGCTAGCGGTGGTCCAATACCAACTGCAACAATACAAAATGGAAGGTAAAAATGAGATAACAATCAAAATATAACTTCATACAATTTTATTCATATATTTCGTCAATTCATTTTTAATTAAATGGTTTTTATCAATTATTTTTGATGCATAATTGAATTACTCATATATATATCTATATATGTGTGTGTGCATAGGGTGTGTTTCACATTAAATTTGAGGCCGGAAAATCGGGGTGAGGGTGTTATATCGCTGAGAACGGCTGGTGATATCAGTCTGCCACGTGATCGGTCGCGAAAGGCAGCAATGTCAACTATGAGGGGTCTTATAGTGCCGCAGGGCCACAATAATCCGCCTACCATCATTCCCCTAACGCATTCCAGGGCTTCACGTGAGAGTGGCGACTATGCCAGCAGCGATGTACAGGTTTGTTTTACATATATTTTTATTTTTTCAATTCTAAAATAAAAAATAATTACGTATCATTACATATTAATATGTATCCATTATATTTGATTTATTATCATTTATCTCTTGAATTTAAATGCTAAGAAGTGCAAAAATACGTGAACAATTGACGACTCCACATTTGAATGTTCCTTTATATTTTATTCAAATATATATATATAATTGATTCATCGACATTGGAACGTTGCCAATATTTCATAGGTATTAGACATGTAAATATCGAATGAGCCAATGGCAAAGTGCATGGGAGTAGTATACATAAAGAAAGTGAAAGTAAAAAATGAAAATATATATAGAGAGTAGAACATTCGAACCATCTGGAAGCTGATGAAAAATTTTTGCATCTCTTCACAGCAAACTCCTTTTGGTCTCCCTTTTTTCTCTTGTCCTTTGCCACACCGCGCGCATCGATATGAGAATTTTCAGACCTTCATTTTCGCAACGCCGTCATAGTTATCTATATATCTGTAGATATATGCCACTTCAAGAGCGTATTCATACTCGAAATTCAATCAATTTCTAACGACGTCCATTTTCTATGAATAAAAAAATTCAATCCCTCGAATGTTCTTTTTAAATAAAAATATTAAAAAACATTTTTTAAATTCGAATTTTTTGCATTTTCTAATATAGATATTGCACTTCTTGGCATAAAATTAAAGAAAATGACTATTTGAAAAGAAGAAAAAAAATTCCTGATTAAACGATTTAATTCTATTTTTTTTAATAAATATAAAATTTATACACAAATATATGTATATAGAATTTTATTCCTTTATTCGCATGGAATTCACGGAAAATATATATGAGATATAAAAAAAATATATATAAATATAATCAATAGTTCCAAAATATAATTGTACATTATTTCAATTGAAACAAAAAAAATATATATATGTACAAATTGCGTTTGCGTACGTCAGTGTATACATATATGTATATATAGAGTGTGAGCTCGAGACTGTCGACTGTGTCGGTGGACACGAGTAGGAGCGAACATCGGTACACGATGATCGGTCATCCAACTCACCGTCGCCAGTTGCACCAACGTCACCAACACTGTCACCATTATCAACGCCACTTCGCGTCACCCCATTTCAATCAACGTCATCCCATAACAACTACCAATAGTACAAGTACAAGCACAAGCACCATTGTCGGTGATCTCTCGTCAAAAACTTCACGACGAACCAATCCCAATTACGTTTGTATTCTATTACAAATAAAAACATAATTATTTTTCATCTTATTTTTCCGTATATTCATTTTCATATTCATATATGAAAAAAAAATATTCGCTGTCAATTAGTTTATTTACTTATTTTCGTTTAATTTTCTATTCGTATTTGCCATTTCTATTATATATGTATATACTTACGTATTTATAGAATTAGGCTAAAGCTGATGTTGGCCAAGTACTTAGCTTACTTAAACCGAAACAAGAACAATCATCAACAACGTCAGGAGCAAACTTAGTAGTGATCACGCCCCTGCCCCCTGAAAAGAGTCCTGCAAAGTTTTTCACCATTCTGCTCATGAATATTTATTTATTTCTCAACTGTTTCTTTTTTTTTGCCTCACATTTGGCTACATAAAATTCATCTATGGCAAAATTTATTTATAATTCTTTGAATTATTCTGAATGAATTATTTCTCTTTTTTAATTTATTCAGCTTTCTCTCATTTTTTCATCCATCCGTCTCTCGTCCACCACACGGCAAATGACAGTACTCACACTCACACTATTACACGCCTGTATGTATGATAGTATTAAAAAAAAAAAAAAACAAAAAAGTAGCAACAACAGCAACAATATTCTAAATGCGCTAACTCCCTCCAGCTCAATTTCAATGCAGCTATGTTGTTCATTCAATTGTGTATTTCAATAATTCTTTTTTCATTAATTAATTCACATTTATGCATGCACAAAAAAAATAAAGTTATTCTATTAGTTATTTTAGAAAATAGAATAAGGTACAGAAACAAAGACATCAATATAACAATATATTGTCTCTAATCAATTTCTCAATGGCTTCTTCATAAAAATATGTTCATCTTCAATTCTATTATTTTTGTTCACATTTATTCTCATTTTTTCTCTATTTAATACATTCTCTATATCTATACTACATATAGTATTGGGTTAGTATCTATTTTGGAGTGTAATCAATTCTAGAGCCGGAGCAGTGGTGAAGAGGGACTGTCACCGAGCCAGAGCAGTGACTATGAGGACCAAGAGGAATTAGAGAATCAACATTCAGCAGCTATTCACACAGTATGTCATCCTCATGCTGCACGATTCGAAGGGTCTCTACACTCGCATTCTCACTATCTCTCTTTTAAACTCCCATCTGTCGCTTTCTCTGTAATATAATTGCATGAATCTTGATATTCAATGCACGGAATTATTGAATGAATGAACACACTTGTAAAATAATATCAATCTATTGATGTCAAAGAAGAAAAAAAACCAATTAATATTTGCACAAATGATCTACACCTAATATACACTCGTTATTAGTTTTTTATATCAATTCATAGTTAATAATCCACCGACGAGTCGACAATTAATTATCAAAAATATAGAAAGTCCGAATTGCATGTCATTGTAGAAATAAATAAATAGTGATAAGAATATTTATTGCACCATAGATTATTTTCTTGGCATAATTTATAAACATAAATAAATATATTTTTGTTGATACATTTGGAGGTACTGTTTGTAAATGCTTTTAGTCGGAAGCGAGTGCTTTATTAGAGAGCAATGAAGCAAGAACAGGAATTGCTGGACGTGCGAGGAACCTTAGGCATGATGTTCAAAGGAAAATTACGAGATTGAGACAGGATCGAGCATCATCTGAAGCGTTTCCGTGCAGCGCCAGCAGCATCGAGAGTCTGCCTAGCGGCAGTGGTTCAAGTACTCAAGCGTTAGTTAGGGCAGGCAGCAATCACAGCTCAATATCGTGTGAAGAAAGGGACATAATTAGTCCAACGTCAATTGGTCCAGTGCTATGTCGTGCTCGTGCACTCGTTGATTACACACCAAGTCCCTATGATAAAGAAGCGTTAAAATTTAAGGTATAAACAATACATTGGTCATAAAGAACAAATGTATTGAATATAAAATTGATGATTCGTCTTTCAGTTTGTGTTATATTCAATCCATTATTAATATTTGTTTTCATCTATTGAGATGTGAATGTGTTTGAATAAATTGCATAAATTTTGTTTTTATATAGAAAGGTGACGTTATCGATGTCGTTCAAATGAACACAAGTGGTCTGTGGAAGGGAGTTGTGCACAATCGAGTTGGCCACTTCAAATTTATAAACGTGGAGATATTGAACGAACGAGTGCCACGTCGTGGTGAACCAGAGAGAGGCAAGTGGGGCCAGAGATATCGACAGAAACCGGGCTCCGTTCAAGAGCTCTTACAACGAATGAATCTTCAGGTGAGAAAAAAAAAGAGAATAAAATAGATATGAAAGCAATATTTCTCCACTTAAATTGAACCATTTGAATTTGCATCGCGACTCGAATATGTAAAAAATGAAATAGGAAATAAAAGATTTGAATAAACAAGAGTGTTATTCCCTTCCCAAGAATGAGCTTCGAATTTGTGTAGCGTGGCGGGGTTTTTTGCCATGTATACATTGCCTTCCATCATTCATACAGTATCTCTACACGCAGATAACATTTAAAAATGGAATTTAATCGTGAAACAGACTCTGCTTTATATAGGTTTGTTTTGTTTGACAAATCTTCATACGAGATTGATTGAATTGACAAAATATATAATAGCAGACAAAGTATGGCGTACTACCCAAAGCTTCCCGCTTTGGCTGAAATAACCACCAGACAATGAAATAATTTGTTCATTTCTTCGATGCATAGCTTTTTGTTTTCGTTTAGTTTTCATTTACAAAGTAAAATTCTCAGATAATTAATTTTAATTTTATTCCACAATTCTTTACTTTTTCAACATAAAACGGATATGTATGATTACAGGAGCACATACCAGTGTTTGTATTAAATGGCTACGAAGACCTCGAACTCTTCAGGGAACTCGAGCCAGCAGACCTCGACTATCTGCGCATTCATCAACCGGAACATCGAGCTAAAATACTCACGGCCGTGCAGTTACTCCATGACTTGCAATGTAAGTGTCACGCTCGCACATTTTAATTGCTCATATGTATGTAAAGAAAATAGGAGCAAAATGATAAGTGCCAGGCATTTTCTCCTTTTTTTAATTTCAATCATAATCTGATTCGTTGTTCTCTCACGAATTGGTAAATACCCTATAAATTAATATTTTTTAATGAACAATTCACATACTATTGAGTGGTTAGAATTTTCTTTGCTCATTTTAAAACAATGGTATGGATTCGCACGCGATCATGAATAACTTTTTGTACAATAATTAAAATCATTGTCTATAGAGCATCAATTCGTGCGCCAATGTCTGTTCTATAATTTGGTTCTTATACATTTATGACCTGGCATCCACTCTGTATATTTTTCTCAACATAAATTTATTGCTCTGATGTATCTATTTGAAACGTTAAGTAACTAAATTTCATTCAAATTGTTCGTTTATTTAGCTGGGAGTGAGGGTGACTTGGCGTCAAGCTCTGAGGGCGACGAGATGAATCGATTGGCAATGACATCGGGTCAAACATCTGGTCATTGTTCACCATTTAGTCGACGACAATTTCCACGTGATTCTGGTTGTTACGACGCACACAAAAATCCAACGAGACGTCAAATGAGTCCTGACGCAACCAAATTATCACTTGAAAACAATCTTGACTCGTCAATTAGCGATGGGAAATTATCCGAGACAAATGTTTTATCTGAGATTAGTTCTAAAGATGATTATCATCCAAATATTCCAAGTTCTGTTGCACAACAAAAAGATGGATCTTTTGAAAAGTCGCCGCAATTACGTAATATTACGGGGAATGTACGCTTCATCGCGAAGCGTGGCAATTTTAATGAAACAGTTGTAATTGGTGATGAAGTAAGTCCGAATAAATTGGCCATATCCAAATATGCAGTTGGTGGTAGCAACGATCTTGGTTTGGGTTGCGAGAATGTTAGTACAGCAGTTGGTCTTGGACAACGCGGTTGTTTAAGTGAAAAATCAAGTGATTCAGGTGTAAGTTCATCGAGTATTAGTTCAGCGCCACCGCCGCGTGACAATAAAGCACTTGTTAATGCTGTTATTGATTCGCCAACTAAAAATTTTGGTAACTTTGCGCGCAGTTCACCAACATCGCAAAGCTCCACTTCAAAAAGTACTAATGATACCGGCTATCAGTAAAGTTATAATATAACTACAAAAAAAAAAAAACGATTTGAAGAGTAATTATAAAGACCTCAGCACAAATATTAAATTACCATTATTTGTTTGTTTGTTTTTTTTTTGTTTTCGGGTTTAAAATAATAGGTCGATTTCTTTTATGTTTTTGGTAGGTGATTTTCAAATGGGGATGTGGAGGATATATTATGAACTCGTTGAGACAAACAAGCCATGGTCTAAAATAATATTTATCAACGTTGCAATTTTAATCATATACATACATATATATAAATAAATATATACATATATATATATATGTGTGTGTGTGTGTGTGTGTGTGTGTGTGTGCGATTAAAATTCTCTCATTACTTATTTTAATGGCAATCCGAGTGAATTATTTGTGATAGTAGCGTTGGTAGCCATAGATAAATGATAATGAAAAATGATGAAAAATAAAATAATGAATGAAAAGTGATGAGATAAATATCGCGTAACTCTTTGAATGATAAATCAGAAACAGAGGCAAAATTAATAAAAATAGATGAAAAGAACCAAACCAAGGATCGATTCTGCAGTGTCACAATTGATCAATATCACGAGTTGCAAACTGCCAATAATAGCGCTCAAAGACCTAATGTTACTATTATTATTATTATTATTATTATTATTATTATTATTATTATTATTATTTTTCTATTTTTTTTCTACGTATTGCATAAATAAAAAAAATATGAAGACTTGATAATACTTATAACATATCGAATTTTTTTTCTTAAATGAACTACTTTTGTCTAGGATTGTTTTTATTTATTGAAAATGATTTTTGTTTTTTCTCTTCATTTGATCGCCAGAATATTTTTAATAAGCAATATCGGCACCTACTGACGATCGACAATCGATTGTTGTCATCTGTTTAATTATTGACAACACGTGTATAAATATGTAAATTAATTTCTCTTCCGGGATAATGAAGAATTAAAATTTGTATTTAAATTAAAATATAATTAAATAAATCAAAATATTGAAACATGATACATAAATAATCGTTGAAAGTTTCAAAATTTTCATGAAAAATAATGGATGTCGTGTAGTGTAAATAAATCAGGATGGAAGGAAGTAAACAGACACAGATAATGTGTTAATAATGACATGAAGGGGAATGAAAGTTATTGAAATGTTTTTTTGTAACGTGGACATTGCCAAAACTCAAGACTAGATTAACTATAGGAATATGAATTAAAAAGCAAAAAAAAATTAAAAAAATAAATTATATATAAATATATATATATAAGAAATTTATATATGTATTATATATATTCATATGTACAAGAATGTTGGATCCTACATATGTACATACATCAATTTGTATAGTATAATAATTAATTTTGATGTATAATATTCCCATGGTCCTGTGTATATACACAAGTCAAAGAACAGCAATTACTACAAAAAAGTAAAATAAAAATGAAAAATGATCGTGTTTATTAATTAATGCAATCAGTTGAACATGTTTGGCATATTTAAAAATTGAATGATTTTGTTGTTTTTTTTTTCCTTTTGTTTCTTTCTACACTTCTCATCTTTATCTACTGGGATAGAGTGTAATATATGGTAAACACGCTTTTAAAAAGTAAAATTATAATTCATGAATGAAACGCAAATGAGAACAATGCGCATTATATAACGCATCCGCTCCCGAAAAAATATTATTTCCGAACAGGAAATAAAATTTAACAAAAATTCTATCCGCTGATGGCAATAAATAATTCAATTGCGGAAATATATATTCCAGACTGAGAGTGGTAATGGTGATGGTGTTGGAGGCACCAAAGCCGCTGACGGGCGATGTTGATATAGCATTTAATTCGTTCCGCTGTTCAACGCAAAAACGAATGACAAGAAAAAAATCCAAACAGAAGAAAGCCAAAAAAAATATGATTGTTTGGCGAGGGAACTAAAAGAGGAACAGTAATAAACAAAAAAAAAGTAAGAAATAACAAATAAAATAAAATACTTAAGATGTTAATTAGTGGATGAGTTTATGAAATACCATTATTGAAAATGGAAAAATAATTAAAAAAAATGAATAGATAAAATTTAGACACAATAGTAATTCTATTAGCTCGATAAGCAGGGGAATATTTATCTGGGAAACACAGTCTCTCTCACTCTCACACACACACACACACACATACACATACACACACACCCCTATGCATTCAATGTTAAAATTTGTTCTATTTAGAACTAAATTAGCAATAAACGTAAAATAAAAAATGAACAAAAATTAAGTCGTTCAAGAGAATGATCAGCATAAGACATTTTTCAAATGTAACGACACTGAGGAAAAAAATAATGATGGGAATAAGCACCAGTTCGAATGAATTCAAACCAGACATTGGTAAATGGAAACAACACTTGTTAATGGGAGATTGAACGTATGAAAATCGCATAAAAAATCAATTATTTCCACACACACACTCACGCAAACATACACATAATCGTCGAACGATTTTACACTTTCAAAGACGGAAATTTAACCCTCCTAGCTGTCTATCCATTGCTGCGAAGTGAAAGAACAGAAAAAATTTAGTAAAGAAACGAAAAATAACATAATGTACGGAAACAAAACACAACCCATACATTGTGAATGAATAAAAATTTGTATATATCCACAAAACACGCGACAAAGAGTAATGAAAAATGAAACAATTTTTAGATTGACGTTTAATCGCACTGCGTTATCGTACTCGCGAATGAAAAAAAGAGAAAAAAAAATAACAGTAAATGAATAAAAACTTTTTATATGCTGATTTTGTATTTATTAAATTCAATTGTGGGAATTAGAAATTTTTCAAATTAACAACATATAATTAAACAATTAAATAGGAAAAGAAAATAAATATCTTCAGTATTTGTATATGATTTAAAACTGAATCCATTTGTTAATTTATTGACTGTGAATAGAGAAATAAAGGATGGAAGAATCAAACTCTAATTTAATTTTTTATTATTCAATTCCCAACAAAAAACGTTCCTAAAATAGTCCCATGATGCAAAAAATAAAACAATTAATATCACCATCAATAATAAATGAAAAGAGTAGTATAGTAATTAATTTTCTTATTCTAAACGCCATCTGGTCATAAATCAATAATAATTTTAAGCAGACATTAGCACAGTGACGTTCTTTTTTTTCAAAACTCGTTTCTTCAACATTTCTATTTTCCATTTGACACTCACCATCTCACAAATATGACTTGTTTTACGTCAGCTTTTGCTGCAATGTAATTCTCTCTCTAAGCACATAGAAATGTCTAATTTGACGTCCTACCATCATGTCAATGTAACTTGACATTGTAATTTGCTCATAATTACATAGACTCTGGATTTACAATTTACATAAAGTTGAATTCGCCTATGGCAAAGTACCCTGTCTAAATATAATCGGGAACATATTCAACTTGTGGTGTGCACGTGATTCGGTCTACATTAGCCATGGCAAGAAAGATATGAAACGTTGGAGCGAACGTGGAAGATGAGAAAAATAAAATTCGACGCACACCAAAAATATCCTGGGGCGAATAATCGAGACATCGGCAACCAACTCGCGTACACCATCCTCCTCAGCTCTTCGTCGTCGAGCGTGAAATCTTTAATTGCATCGTTTGGTAAACGATTCAGGAACGGAGAAGACATTCGATGCTCCAGGGTAACGTTAAGCTTATAACCTTCTGCTGCCTTATATCCTTTTTCTTCATTTCTCCATTTCTTCTTTTTTCATTTCTTGATTCTTTGTTTATCTTTTTTATTACTTTATTTATTGTTTTTTTTCTTATTTCATTATAAAGCCAACATTGCGCACCTGCGCGCCAATCCAACAGTCCTTTTTCCTACCGCTTGGTAGCCCCAAGCACCCAGTCTGTCTACGAAAGAACTCAATGGCCACTACTACTACTACTACTACTCTTGGCGCGCGCGCGCGCGAGCTCACCCCACTCTCACCAACGGCAAATATCTCTTAATCTCACCGAGTGGAACGACGAGCTGCTTGGTTCGCCGCTCGCGTATAGGTCGAATAATAAATCAGGTCATGCCATCTCTTTTTCTGCTGACCGTAAACGTGAGCGCCCGTGCACCTGTTTGCGCTCATTGCACACAGTGAAAAATCCCAGTGGGAAGTAATAATAAAAAGAAAAACAAATTTCTGTTATTAATCCTGCCAATTTTTTTTTTCAGCTTTCACACTCATATAATGTAATTCTTTCATTCCTCGAATCGGCATAAATTTTTTTATCCATTTTCCGAAGCACGTACAGGTTTTAGTAGAATTAAAACAGAAAAAAGGAACAAAATAAAATGATTGAAGTTAAAATGGTGAAATCTTCTCAACAGAATAATTGTTACAACTTTTCATCGAATTATCGTAGCTTATAATAATATAAATGTTTTTACTTTTTTATCACGTAATAATTTTTCTGTATCAGACTCACTTATCTATTTGCACATCGATATATAGATACGTACCACGCACTATAGACGTCCAATTGATTGGAACGCGCTGATACGAAAAAATGATAAATACAAAAAATTGGACGATTGGAAAATCTATAAAATAATCCATTTTTGTTGACTCTACAATAAAAAATAAATGCTCAATCGTTTCAGTAAACTATTATTAATTCAGTGGTGATTCCCGAAGGGATATGGGCAACGCGCAACTTCGATTATTAAAAGCATGGTCAGCATCAGAGACGAGAGAGACAGAGAAGGAGATTCAACGTGCTCGCATTTTGTGACGATAGAGAGACATCTGGGAATTGGCTTGGTAACGTGAGAGAACTACGATAAAAAAAATAATGATTTTGCCACCACAGCGAAATTCATGGGTTCGAGTGAACAAACAATATTGAGAGATAAGGAAATTCCTCTCTCTCTCTCTCTCTCTCTCCCTCTCCCTCTCTCTGTGTCGCTCAACATATCTTATTTTCACTCTGTCCAACGTGCATGAGCCCTAATATACAGGGTGTACCAATAAAAACTCCCAGGCGAAATATTTCGAAAACCAAAAGTGATATTTGAATCCGGTCAACGACATTTTTTAGCCTCCATGAATGGCTTCGAAGATGCATAGAAATTCTGTTTGAATCACGCAGAATGTCGGTGGCGCCACGGACGTTTTTCGACGACAGGGACTTCAAAATGGTGTGCATCTTAAAGATAATTTCATTGAGATCAAATTATGTCCTATGAAAAAAATTGAAAAACCCAAACGAAACCGACATATTTGAGGTTATTCAACGCCAGTGATTCAAACAGAATTTCTATGCAGTTTCGAAGCCATTCATGGAGGCTAAAACATGGCGTTGGCGAAATTCAAATATCACTTTTGGTTTCCGAAATATTTCGCCTGAGAGTTTTTATTGATACAACCTGTATATAGATTGTGTGGTCATCTTTGATAGATAGACTTTGACACTTACCGTTAATTACCTGGAGAAACCACAACCACCCTATGGCCTTTGCTACTTCAAACCCTTTTGCGTAATTGGTCGTATAATCAACCGTAGGTTACTACACGAGTTTGATAACTAACCGCTATGGCTTGTTCAACAATAAACCATTGTTTCTATGTAATATCAAAGCAATATAAAGTTTGTTTGACAATAAATTGTACATAGCATGTATATTAAGATTGTGCAAACTTATAAGTAACTAAATATACACGAAAGAATTTTTCTCATTCAATTCTATATATGAATATAAATAGATGTTTTTTAATAATTTCTGTATTATGTAAATAAAAAGTTTGATTGTAGAATTTAATTAACATATCCGATTTATCATATATAATATTGATACTCATTATGAACACAAATAATGTTGTTAATTAATGACTAATAATGTATAGGGGTGTGTTTGGAGAGATGTATTCAGAAGTAGAACCCACACAACTTCAATTATTCTCTTCGCACATGCCAAACAAAATGTTCTGTTTACATTCATTCTCTCTCCTCTCATCCGCTTTACTTATCGCATTCTGTCGTGTCTGTGTATTCACGTTAATAATTTAAGACCTGGTGCAGATGTCAAATATCAAAATAAAAACGGTTAGAATTTAATTGGACGGAATATATTTTTCTTAATGTTTATTAGATAATAATTAAGAATAGTATTGAAATTGTCGAAAATTTGAGTCTGAATGAATGACTTGTGATCTAATTTTACGTTCGGAATTGTTTTTAAATGGAAATATCTTTTTTGGAATCAATAAATTCACAGAGCAACTCTAACATACTTCTTCACATTCAGATCCTACTTGCTGTTTAGTTAAAAAAAAAAAAAGGTTAATATTATTTTTAATTAATTTGTAGAATTTTTCAACATAATGATAAATAGCGGGTGAGTGGAGTTGCCAAGATTTTTTTTCTCATCTACTGATGAACAATTTCTAATGATTTCACGGAATGTTCAAGTAATTGTAGGTGAACTGTGAATTAATGCGGTATGAAGGGAGTCTGTGACAGAATTGCGTTCCAAGTATAAGAATGGAAGACTACATCACGATCATTCACGCATAATTCAACAAAGACCAATTACTATTCACGTGCAATTGCGACAGTTAATCGTGACGCATCATTGTTAATCACGACTTAGAGGAGAAAATAAAGAGAGTGAAAGTGCGTTGAAGCTATACTCAATCAGCGAGTGGAAATTCTGTATATGGAATGAATGTACCAGCCAATCAGCACTGAATGATGAAAATGCAGAAGAGGAATGCGGGAGAGAAACAATAGGGTATTGTATTTTTAAATTAATATACACAAATTTATGTTATTAATTTTTTTTCTGCAAATATAGAGAAAAATGCGTTCAGGGAAGTATTTATTTCTATTCGGATGAATCATTTGTTCTGTCAGGCATCAATCAGCTGTCACAATCTTTCAATTTTCACTCATTATTATTTTTTTTTCTTCACTTTTTGCTTAATATCCTATTGAAATTGATCAAACAATACCGACTAATTGGAATCTACATTTGATTCGTGCGAATGATAATAGAGATATGGGAGTATTGAAAAGCAAAGTTGAAAACCAAATGAAAAAATCACTTTTTGTTTTACCATTCATTTGACATCGACAATATTCCCATTTATATTTTCAATTCACTCTCAAAGGAACAAATATATTGAAAAAATTCATATCAATCACAACATGTATATGAGATAATTTTCATTAATTTTGCGAATTCATGAAAAGTAGAGAGTCCTTTTCCACTTTTCCTTTTATGTATTGGAAAAAAAAAAGATAAAGAGAAAAACAAAACAAAATATACGAGCTAATAAAGAAGAATAAAAGTTGTGAATAATGCAGACAATTTAACCAATATTCGTTGGCGAATATTCTTGAAATGTTTGATATAGCAAATGAGAAAACTCCAACGAGTTTTCCTCCTTTATACTCTTTCCAATACAGTTATATATATATATAACTATATCTGAAGCAACGAATACGTATATTGGTAACTACCGCATCGAGAAACTCGAGGCTCTAAAATGATCCGGGGATGGCTGAAGTATGTGGGTACGTGAGCCAAGCGAGCTTGCAATATCGAGACGGGTTAAATCCTTGGGAAATTGGTTCATTTATCGCAGCGCATCACTCCCTATAATACGTGCACATGCACCAGTAGTATTGGTATATTTCCCGAAGAGCAGAAGTGAAGGTTAGTGTTGAATAGATGATAGTGTTGGTTAACCGCATATATATATATTTGCAGTTTGCCTACCTTTATACTCTTCATCGGAAAAACCTTCAACTTCGACTCTCAATTGTCATTTATTTATTTCTTTTATATTTTTTTTTCTTCTTTTTCTTCTTCTACTCCTTGTTCTTGCTCTTCTACTTTTGGCTTTATACCAATAGACATGTACGATATGTGTGGCATTGCAAAAGATTACTACTTGATTCGAACGATAAATCGACTGCCTATGTCCATCGGATTTATTTTTCTCATGTACTCTTACCATGTCAAGAATTTTCTTGGGTGCAACCCTCTGAAGGATAATATAAGCTAGCACTCACATTTCTTATTTTTTTTTCTGTTGTTCATTCTTATACCTTTCTCTTTCTATGCTTCTCTCTTGAGACGCTTGATTTTTAAAAGAGAAATTCAACAACTGTGAGTTGAGGGCTTTTATCTTGGTGAAGAAAATCCAGAAAAATTGCCGTCGCCTCATGAGGATTATTTTTTCCCTTGGACAGTATATATCAAATGCATTTTCTTGATTCCCTCGGAACAAAATGGCAAGTGGTTAATCATAGTCCTGGGATTTATAAATATATATATATATACATATTTTCTTGCTGTCAGGATTGTGTCATTGGGCAATAACGAAATTGTCAAGTACGTATATGAAGTGGGTTTTTTTTCTTCTTGCTCTTTCTTGCTTTTTTTTTCTCTTCTATTTTTTCCTCCATCCTCTTCTATGTTTTTTTTTTTTTTTTTTGCGAAAGGGTGGTATCTCTCGAGACGCCGTCGATCGTGGTGACGTCGACGACGTCTCGAGGACGCAGTCCCTACAGCAACTGAAGGAAAGAAAGAGAAATAGCGATGGAAGTATATAGAGTTGGGTCGACGAACGGACGTCGCTTCTAGGCACGAATCGCCAAGCGGAAGTCGCTCGATAGTTCTAATTAAAAAGCGCCTGGCGGCGTGAAATTCAAAGTACTTCTATGTATATATTGGTAAGGCCACACAACAAACTTTCTTATTTACCCAGTTTATTTTATTTTATTTCATATTATTCTATTTTCTTTTATCGTTTTGCATTATTTTTCGTTGGTTTTACTGTCACTGAAATTTTGATTCGCACGCGCCACAGTGAAATATATGAACGGCGGACATGTAATTATATCGATAGAGAGTAAATGGAAATAAAGGGGAAAAAAATAGACAAAGAAGCCAACAAATGAGTTAATTAAGTATATTTTTCATGTACAGTGTTCATAACGGGCTTTTCATAGTGATTGCTTTTTCGAATATGAAATTTATTCATTGACATCACTACAAAAAATTATGAGTACATTTATTAATGGATACATATGTAAAATACTTTTAAACTGTTTCTATACATTATAAAAGATAAAAATTGATGGGATAAAATTGAATCACTGTCGTCTCGAAATTTTGTCATCTTTTTATGATTTTTTGGTACTCTGAGGAAAATTAAAATTTGAAACTTTTGAAAAAGGTATGTACAATGTACAATATATTTCTTCTTGTTCTTTTGTTGGGTAAACTTGTATATATATATATTTAATACATTGTGAAGAAGAAAAGAAGGCAAAAGGAAAAGAGGAATGGATGCATTCAGACGATTGAAAGTACCACCAATGGATCTCTCAAGCAATTGCTTTTGATTTTCTTCGGCTAATACGATGGATTTGAATGGACTAGAATTTTCTCTTGCTATCCTTTCTCGGTCTGGTTGAGTTACTTTTTTCCTCGTATATTTACATGTATAGGTATATGTATTTATTATATATGTAAAGCACATGTATATAAATTTTGTCTGTACGCTCTTGATTCAATATCGTATTCATTTGAAATAAAAATTCTACACTTGAATAAAATTTCATTGAATATGATGAAGTGAAAAATATATACGTGTATGATAATCAAACATTGAAAAAATTTACATCGGCCACTTCCACATGGATAATTATGACTGCGAATTAACCCTCATCATTTTCATTGTCCATCAAAATGATGAAGTGAAAAAAATTTATAAATAACACGTAATGTGGTGCCAATTAAATAATCTCAAGATTTTTTCACCTTCGTTTGTCTTCGTTAATTTGCATGAGATTAATTGTTCTTTTTCCCAATCTCTTCCTTCTGGTGTTCTAGCGGCACTTTATTTATTTTTATTATTTATTTGTTTTTTATTCTCTATTTATTTGCACGTTAATCGTGGCAAAAGTCAAACAATCGCGTCTCAAGTGCTAACGAGACAGAGAGAAAAAGAGAAGGAGGATAAACCGAAGTAGAATCAAGCTATGTTTTCATTTTTATTTCTTTATTATTCCGAGAAATAAAAATTCTCCATTCTCTTTTTCGTGAGTAAATTTTTTATATTTTTGGTTGTTAATGATATTACAGAACGTGGCGTTTCTTTCTATGAGTATTCGAAAACAAACCGAGCATGTCCGTAAACATTGTGAAGTTTTTATTACGCAATTTATTATTATATTTATCATAGGATCTATGTATGAAAAATATTTTTATGGATTTAAATATTAAGCAAAAAACAATGATCGGCTAATAAAATAATAATAATTTTTGAAAATAGAAATATGTGTTGTTATTGCATAGCAACCAATGTCACTGTGCCAATATGTCTCAAATTCAATCACACCTTTTATGTCGATTTTTATCGTCATCCACGGAACGATGTGTTTCATGAATCTTCGAATGCCAATGCTACAGATACTATATTTGGATCTGGCGTCTTATATAGTAGCTACAAAAATTTATCATCGACAATATCGTCGCGCTAATAACTTTTTATTCCCATTGCAATTTTTATGACAATTTTATATGTTTATATAAAAACGACTGACCTCATTTTCATGTTTCATTCAAGTCCATCCACACAAAATAAATGTATATCAAAATTAATTCTCCAATTTACTAAGAACTACCGTGATACTAAACATTTTCACTTTGATCAATGAAGCAAGTCGCATGCAACCAAACATGATTGAAGCAACTAATGTGTTTAACCTTAGCGTTAAAAGACAATTGAAGCTGGCAATTGTTGGACACTGCGATAATGGTGAAATAAAAAGAAAAATCATAACAATAATAATAAATAAAAGACAAGCAATGCAATGAAAGTAGAAAAGGATTCAAAGGACATTGTCACGTTCCAACGGCGGGGACATTTCTTTTGTGTTCAATTGGCCCAGAAAAACACTACAAAAAACTTTTTTTTTCATCAATTTAAATGAATTCAAAATGAAGTCAAAAATAAATGTATAAAATACTCGTTATTCTCTTCCATAACTTATAGCATCATAAATTTTTCGTTTCTATTTATTTTTAGAATACTTTATTTATCTACATAACGATATATCATTGCATTCTCACTTAGAAACGGCGACTTGCATTCAGAGCCTGATGCACTTTGTCGGCCATGCGTGCGCTGAATAAAAATTTTACCTGAATTTATATATCTGTAGAAATATAGACATTTATACATATATATGTTTAATATCGTAGATACAAGAGCTTTTCTGCCAACCTTGCATGAAGCACTTTATCTCTATGAGAAATATTATTCAAAATGCGGCACAACTATGCACTCCTACGTTCAATGTATATGTACAGTCTTCAATTGTTAAAATAAAAACTATTGCCTGAAAGAGCAAAACATTCTTGAGAACTGTTTCAGTTAAATATGATAATGAAGTGAATGAACAAGATTCGAGTGAATTCATTTATTTCGGTATTGCCGAGCCATTAAAACAATCTATCAATTCTTCTTTACATATAGACAATACAACTCACCTACTTCTAAATGTAGATGGCTTTCAATTAGTTATGACGCAGTTTTTTGTTTAATAATGAATAAATATCATGATAATCATATATTAATAGTGTCATTATTGTTAAGCTGTCTTCCCAGAATTCCTATCAGGTTTTCTTTAACTGGTCTTTATCTGACAGCGTGATAAGGATCATACCAGGATTGCATCGTAAGGTCCTGATCAGATGAGCCATTTAAAGACCTTGCAAAGCCAGCTAGATAAGGGCATGATCCTACCATCGCGTTTCAGCCCTTACCTGGTCCTTGTAAGGTAGCCTCGCGGGAACCTTACTACCCAAATCAGGCAACCTTAGGAAGACCTTATGAGACGCCTGAGGAGTTTTCCAGTCGGGAATATAACTATAATCTTTGCTGTCGTGAAAAATTCGTATCCAACACGCCATGTACGAGTTATTTTAATTGTATACAGATGAATTTCCATTTTTGAACCACACTCCAGCGCCAATTATCAATATTGAAGCGACGAAAGATGCGCACTGCGAGCAATCACAAGGTCGGAATCATCGTCTGCATAATTTGTAATTTTGATCATGGTACAAGAAAATACTTACATTATTCCTCTTCACCTTTATCCATTTGGAGACTTGGAACTTTGTTTTCTGCGTCTCTCTTTTCACAATTTTGAAAAAAAAAAAAAA
>CAJUYH010001204.1:0-16159 GCA_910591685.1 Galerucella tenella | reverse complement strand
AAAAAAAAAAAAAATAGATAACGGAGATTGGGACACACTATTGATATATCTATCTATAAATACATATATGACGTTATGTATGCGGAAATATCTATATGTCGACATAGGTGTAATTACAGTTATTATCATTGAGTATACATTACACAATGGCGCATTTAGGATAAAAAGAGGCGAGCCGGATGAATACCACACTTACGTCCCGGACACTGACCAAATAAACATTTAATTGTATTAATTGGGAATTTTTTCGATGAAAAAAAAACTTGTGTCATTTCAGTCATATTTTTGACAAGTATTTTTTAACGAAAGAGGATTCAATCCAGCTCTCTGGTGGTACTATAAGTGAACAAAAATCTCAAGAATAAACGCACAAGGTAAGAAGAAACGAAAAAATTCTTTAAACTATGAAAACAGATAATGAAAAATATATATAAATTTTCGAAAACGGATGTCGCAATACTCATTAGTTGAATTAATATAGAAGTAATATACACAGCAAGAGTTAAATGTACACAAAGGTGTATTAAATTTATTGTGAATAATTTTTTTATCAGCAATCAGTATTATCGTGTGAGGACTATTCGATTTGAATGATTTATTACGATCGTATTTGCGTGTACTAGTACAATTGAAATATATAACAATGTTAATATTCAAGTTCGACAATGTAACGTCTTCATAACTATTCAATGGCTCTAATTTTTAACAATTGAAAATTTGACTTTTGATTGATTTTCTCATATGTATTATTGGGGTCATTGTTGAGATAATGATTCAATGAAAAAATATATGATGCAATGAGTTTGCACGTGTTAACGTAATATATCAATTTTATTTTATAATTCAACGAGTTTTTATTCGAGGTCGCCAATAACTACAAAATATTATCACAATAGACTGTGCAGATATTGTATTCTTTATATTTTACCCAAGTCACTACATAAAATATTATTTTCCAATGAACTCGTGCATTAATAAAATACCACATTCATTATTTTGTTGTTTGATTATTTTGAACACATTGGCTGAGAGTGATTCTGATTAGTCTCAATGTCAAATGATTCATTGACGAAAGATATGACGAAATTAAATAATCGACGTGATAATAAGTACAATTATCGTTGTAATTGATTTTGATATTACTCAAAAGTTTGTAGCGACGTAGCAGTTCAATTTACAAACACAATTTTTCTTCCCATCCTCGAAAATCATTGCAATGTTTCACGAATACTTCATTATACTGTAATCTCATATTATTCCATATGATAGAACGATATTATGAAAATTAATTAAACGTCGAGAAATGATACCGTGCATTTGACTCATGATATTTTATGTCTTTTGATACACAGACACAAATAAGAGGATAAATTTTGCACTTCTTCAAATTCGGTGTCATAAATTCTGAGGGGAGAGTATCTTATAGCTCAGCATAGAAGTGGCCACGATAAAGTATTGTATACCGAATCTCTCATACCCACATTATTAGATTGGTAATTACCACAACTCCATTGGCATTAGTAAGTAAAACAATTATTTTTCATTTCGTCAAAATTATAGAGATTGATGGCAACTCTATCAAAATATTTCTTATTACCACATATAGCTCATCAACATTAAAAGTATACCTTGACGTATAGTTAATTTCTTCCTGAAATAATTGTGATAAGTGAAGCCATAAGTAATTAATATAAAAATGGCCAAATATTAATTATTATATTGCGTGAATTTTTTTTGAAAGCAATGAGGCGAATACTTGTGAGTCTACTGGTAATTTTTATTACTAATCAACAAGTAACAGCCCAACTTCCAATTAGTTTTGGTGATATTAAGTCACTGATCCAGTTCGGTGTTAGTTTATATCAAAAGGGAAGTGCATTTGTAAATCCAGATCGTACAAAACAGAATATTGTTCAGATATTGGCTGAAGTTGAGAAGATATCCGCGGATTTACAGGCCTTAAACACCCATTTGGACATAAAATTAGACGCAATGTTGAACACATTACTCACTGATTTTGAAATCGAATCGAATCTTCAAGAACCTAAGCAAAAATTAAGTTATTATCTCAATGTTGTCGATCGTTTTTATAAGGATTCAAGGAAATATCAATACTCTCGATCGTTCAGCAACAAAACATTAGGAAAATTTGCAGACACTGTGTTGTGGGGTGCAGAGAGTTTACCAAACACTCTCGATAATATTCATCATTTAATTGATCCCGGTCGAAGCGGTCATATAAAACCAGGATTCACAACACTCATGCTCCAAGCAGCATCGGTAAAATAACCTATATGACAATAGACAGATAGCGTAATCTTGTTTGCTAACAAAAATGTTTTTTTCTATTAGCAAAATCTTCCAACCGACTGTAACAAATTCGTTTCGGTGCAGCAACGAGTGTACTACATTTTTGTAGAAATAATTGTGGCTGAGTTGTATGGTCTTGCAGCACAAACGCAAATTTTCACAACATTACGCCTGATCAATGAACATGGTATTTATTTTGTAATTCACACCCTAAATACATTTGTGTAATGATGACATTTCTTATTCATATACAAATTGCTTATATAGGTGATGATTACGCCCAGGAATACCAACAAGCTAGAGAAAAATTTGAAATGCGATTAGAAGAGTATTTTAAAATATTCGCTCGAGATATGGCCTATATGCCCCAACTTATTCGCCGATGTGATGAAAAGTTATCTCAACGTGGTAAATAAATATAAAAAATTTGTATATTTTTCTATTTTGTCTTACAATACCGTTTTTATAATCACTAATTTTTAGGTATAAATTATCTGGAATTTCAAAATTATTCACGATCCATAATTTTTAATACTGCTCGACTGATAAATGCATATGCGTGCTACTATGGTTGTCCCAAAAACTCAGACGAGTATCTTGCCAAAGTCTCAGAGAATTCAAAAATTAAAATATATGATTGTGAAAATGTCTCGAATTATATATTTGTTTGTCCATCGGTAAATAAATCTCATGTATATATTTCATAATTGTCAATAATTGGCAAATCCTTTTGTTTTGTTAGTTTTTTTTATAAATAAATTTAACGTGGTATCAAGGAACCAGGCTCCTCTCGCCGTTATGAATGGTGGACGAGTTACCTAAACTCTGAACCTGTACGTGGTCACCAACCGGAGAATGGAAAATGTGATCGAGAATTGGTTGAATTTCCTAGTACCACCGTATATCAACGATACAATATTGTGCGTTTCTGTGGATACTGTGTTTGTTCCGTGGATTTAGATAGATCTATAAAAGATGATAGTGATGCAGTGTTCCGGATCAGTGTCACGGATCAAATTTCAAATATGAAAAAAAACATGTTGAGTATATATTTTATTGAATTACGGATGGCAGAAATAGTGAAACATATATTGAATTACCATCGATTGCAGGGTTGTTACAGGTGTTCGGTTTGTCATTCATGAAAATGCATTACATATCCAAATAAAACACGCTGCATTCTCGAATGGAGCAGCGATATCTAGAGATGCTGAGTGGAAACCACTTAATTATCAATATGATGTAAAATCAGAACATCCCAAAAAAATTGAATTAAGTTATGAATATTTTCGATATGATCGCAAGTCAATAAATCTTGATGATATACAAGTGCCTGACGACTATGTTATTACTGGTAAGTTCATTTGTTGTATAATTTTATCTGAAAAATTTATAGGGTCAATTTTCAAGTTTTTCTATATATATTTTTTTTCTCGACAATCTATGTATGGATCTACCACTATGAATCAAATTTGGGCAATAAATTAGCATTATGTGAAAAACAAAATTTGCAAAATTCATGTCATATGAATGAATACATCCCGCTATTACTATAATTGTACAATTATGTTTTTCACAGGAGTTCGATTTGCACGTGTTGATAATTCTGGATTTATGCTACAAGTTCATGCAACTCCATTTGAGTTTATATTCGGTGAATTGAATACAGTACAATCTCGATGGTTTGATGCAACGACACATCCACTAAGACCCCAAGACTATAAACGAAAAAGGTATGTAGAAAACCTATTAATATTTGTTTGATATTCAATATGATAAAGAATAACATAATAATATTTGTACATTTATAAAAGATTCGAAATTACAATGAAAGAAGCTGATGACCCAACCAGGGGTAGAACGTTTAAATATGATGAGGAGTCCAATAAGCTTATAAAAATTACTCATACCAGTGTAATAAAAGACGCAGGACAAACTACTATTCCTTATATCGATGCACAACCATCAGAAACAATTCCATCATTTCCCTTAAGAGCCATCGGAATATTTTACAGAGGTAGCGATGGCTATAGCGGATACATTGCACCACGTATACACACTTATAACGTCACCAATAATCTTCAATCTTCAATCAATCGATGGAAAAAAACCAAGGAAATATATCAACGCAAGGTTTCACAACACCCATAAACATTACTGCATATGAAGAGAATTCAGTTTGTTCAGTACTAAAGAAATCGCAGCTGAACATATCGTTAGATGATATGTTACTACTGATATTGAACCAGAAAGTGTTTAATGTATAATGTACTCAATCTTGTATTTCCTTTTTGTTATTATGATTTTGGTGAATATCACTGATTCGACTCTATATAAATACGAACGTTAAACAATGTATCAACAATATAATTTTCGTAATACACGATAATCCTTGCAATTAACAGATGGCGAATGCAATTGATTCATTATTTTTCACTATTGATTTTAATTAATTTACCAACGTCCTTCTGAAATGTTATCTTTTTATACCACTCACTGCTGTTTTATCATCATCATTTTTTCCGTTTTCATACGTTTCAGACGAACATCCTATTTCGCAGCCCACCTCAATATTATTTATATGTTCCGTATGTTCATGTAGAACATAGGCTTGCGTTTCCATTCTATTAATATTGTGTTTTATGATCTACTCTCAATTTTATAGATACTGTAGTGTACTAATTTTTTCTGTTTTTTCACTCTTCATTTGCAAAGGAAAAAAAAACCGAAAATCATATCTGCAGAGGAAAATGAGAAAAATGTATATTGCTAAAGTAAAATCGAAAAGATTCATCGCAGTGTGTGACTCGTTTGAAATAAGAATCTTACAAATATGTGCAAAGATTATATATAATTGAATATGTACTGGTGGAGATCGTATTTTTCATAGAGGGCGAGGTAGATATAGTGGATACATTGCACCACGGTTATTCACTTATAACGTCACCTGGGTTTTTCAATCTTCCTTCAAACGATGGAAAGAAATGGACGACATATATAAACGTCGACACGTTGTGGTCTCTCTACACCCATAAACATTACTGTATTTAAAGAGAGTGCAGAAGATTGTTGAGTGTTGAAGGCAACCCCAGCTCAAAATCGCGTTACACTAAATCTCCTTCAAGTCAATCGCAATGATTACAGCATAATCGACCAAGTGCATGCGTCTGCAAAACAAACATTTCGTCTTCATTGTTATGATTCTTGTGAAATTTTCATTTTAAATTTCATATAAATATCAATATTACATATCAATATTTAATTTCTCTCTGTTTTTCTGGACTATCTACAACAATTTTCTCTCTCTATATCATGTCGTATTACCATTCTTTTAAGTATTCAATATTTTATATGCCTGGATATTCCAATCGATTGAATATGAAAACGGAATATTGCTCGTTGACAAAATCCCTATTATCAAAATAAACATAACTTATAACAAACAATTATTTGAGCTTTTACAATGGCTGCACTACAACTGCGATATCATCTTATACCTCGCTTATTTAATTTCCTCACTCCTCCGTTGTCGTTTCGATTTTTCTTCATTGCTTTCTTTAGTTCATCTCTCGTTTATTCTTCGAGGCTCGGTGAGGGTCGTGAGACCTAACTTTACGGACGTGGTTGTAAGCTCTTATCGAAAAAACTTGGCTCCATAGCAATCTTGATATATATACTTGACATGATTGTTTATAATATATATATATAAGCTTTCAACACCTACAATGGAAATACAAAAAATATTGTTATAGATATGTATTTTGCAATGACGGAAGTAGCAAAAAATTAGTTCCACATTCAAGTGCAAGAAATATATTTTGAAAAAAAAAAAAATGCAAATCAATTAATTTTAGGGTCATTTATATTGAATAAGAAATAATGCAATAAGACAAATAGATTCACCTAGGACTTTCCATCATGTTAGTTTATTCATTTATTTACTTAGTTGTTTACTTATTTATTGAGGCAAGACAATGTGATGATGAGTAAAGGTAAAACCAATAATTTTATAAATACACACTTGCGAATATCATAATCTACTCAACAAGTGCAGCTTGTTAATATGTTGCCACATCATCAGAAGAGAATATGCTTATGTGGGAATGAGTATATAGAATCGCCAACACTGAAAATAAATGTTATTTTCCGATGATATAAAAGTTCGATAAAAAAGATAGCGTAGCATTTTATGATCTTACGATATAAAAATGACTTATATTTTTTGATACAAAATGCGACGCAATAATTTTTTTTCAGTTCAATGAAAATCAATTCGGTGTAAATTTTCAACATTTCTTCAGTCATTCTCAAAATACATGCACCATATAGTCAAACATCCAGCCGTGTATCAGCCGACAAAATACGTTTTTTACACTTTTACCTATTCAGTATGGTGAAAAATGCAAATATATTCCTGATTTTTGCCCTTCAAAAAGTTGAATTAAACCAATACTTTCTGATGAATACGAGATGAAGAGTAAAAAAAACAAGAGACATAAACAAATTCTCTGTAGGCAATTATTCATTGCTAACAAACAGAAGAACACTTTTCATTTAACAATAAATCCTCCAGTCATTTTTTTACCTCAATTTAAATGTAGGTATAGAGTTGCTATTGACTTGCATCTTTATGAAGAACAAAAAGCTACTATCAATATTATAATACAAAATTGGGATTATTCCAAATCTCGTATATACACTCATGACATTAAATATGAAATACAAAACATTGAATTAAATATTTCATAAAGTTATATTTCGACAATTATTATCATTTCGAATATATATACTGTAACTCACTTGTACTAGATATCCAGGTTGAAGCATTTCAATGTTCATCAGCTGGATATTGAGTACACATATGACTCGGCATACATTGAAACCGAATCGCAATAAAGCTGAGGCTATTGTTTCCTCGTAACGTATGATAAAGTTTCACCAATAACCTCCAACAACGACGACTATCAACGGAGAATTGCTTCACAATATATGTTTACTAACAATCAAAAATCATATATACACATATAAATGTTTACATTCACATAAATATTGTTAAAATCCATTACTTGAGATAAAAAAAAAGTTTTTAAATCGATATTCTTTTTATCTTTTATCTCAATACATAAATTCGCAATTAAAATATATATTTCAATTGTTAAAAAACTATTGTTATATTCATCATTCACGAAATATCACAATTATTTTTATGAAAGTACAATTCAAAATTACTCCAGATTAAATGACATTAATTCAGTCCACTCTACAATTTTAATATTCAATTATATTCAACTGCATCCTATATTTTTATATTTCAAATCATCAAAATAGAAGTATGAATCTGAAAACCTATTTCTTCAAACTTACAGTTAAACAAGTAATCGATACTTTACATCAATTTATAAAAGCTTGTGATGGAATACAAAAAAAAATTTTAATGCGCCAGTATATTCCACATTTATTCACACGAGAAGAAGCATTTTATTTCTCTTAACCGTTTTCTGTTACTATAAAATATTTCATGAATTGATTTAAATAAATTGTTAAATTAAATTGGAATTTTTTTTTTCAATTTCTCTATTAGCAAAATTCGATATGACGTTATTGTGATAGTACCTAACAGCATAATTCTCCATCGCTCCACGTCCTTCAATATGATGAGGTACATACAGAATTAAGGAAGAGAATGCTAGACAGAGATTTTACAGAATATATAGTGAAGTGTGCGAAGCAAGTAACCTCATTTTCGTCGACCAAACTCGCGTACGCGCACAGGTGAGATATTAAATAGGGGAGAATAATTAACTAGAGAGTATTTTGGGTCCTACCAAAGTCCCCACCGCTTACCCACACACACACACACACACATACATATGTGTATATATATATATATACGGTCCTTCTCTGTAATTGCACAGCATTCACGGGAGTGAGAGAGAGAGAGAGAGAGAGAGAGAGTGAGAGATATTCACTAATGAAATTTTGTATGATGAACTTGCGTTAATTTCACGCTGCGAGCGCACAACATTTTCATGTACATACATATATGCACATGAAAATATCATTTAATATATATGCATATGGCAGCAAACACATGTGTATATACTTATTTGTGTGATTTGTTACTTTGATTTCTCCAAATTATGAAACACTCTCTGTGGTTTCTTTATTAAACCAGATTCAATAAATTAATACTTGTCGTCAAATGTTATTTTTTGAATCGTGTTTATATAAATGAATATGTATATGTAATGACGCGTTCAATTGTCGTTTGCCTGGCGATTAGCAAGGAGGCCATTGAGGTGCAGAACTTGGCCCATAAATTCTGGAATTTGAAATGGAAATGGCGTCACGTTCATACGGTTACGTTGCAGAGAATCGATGCACGATGGCAGTCTGGCAAACCCTCTACGCCGATCACGTACTCAACAATTCGCTATGTCACTCGCATCCATACACCCATATACATACAATTCTCTCTATTGTCATCATTTCATCACGCTTGACATCAGCCAAGATTTATATATTAATATATTATTTATTAGTGATTCATTAGAAAAGAAAAAAAAATCTTTCAGCAATTTATTTCATCGGTTTTTATATTGTTTGTTTTAATCGCTTATTATATTGAACAAATTCTAACTGGCATTGTACTGTATCATACATTATTATATTTACATTTATTTATACAATCCACAATTCGAAGTTGCAATAGCCAATGAAATTGTTATATGAAAGAGTCGAAAAAAAAAAAAACTGATAAAATTGAAAGCACAAAGAAAAAAAGGAGACGAGTAAATTCATCGACGTTGATATATACGTGTCGTTGTACCAGGGTATACGTGGATTATCTAGATATTTTTATTTCGTTTTCAATGGTAACATGTGAGTTTTATCTGATGGTTAGACATTTCAACTCACCATCATTATTTCATGGGAATCGAGCTATGAAAAATAATCTATTCAAATTTTTATCGAATTTCATGCTAACATTTCTCTCAAACTATATCGAATAATATTCCAATGTACGTACAGTATTTATTTTATCGCTGTGTAATAAAAAGGAAAAAAACGGAAAACAAACGGAGAAACCGGAGATAAAAAAAAAATTGTGTATAAATAGTGGTAGAAATATATGGTTTGTTTCCTCAAGGAATTAACGAGCCCCCGGGTATTAGAAATCGCTGACCTCACCATCCTTCTTCTGTACCATTATTGATACCCAACTAAAAAATGACATTAATAGTCTGCGCTAAAAAAGAAAAAAAAAAGTAATCATATAAGAAAAAAAGAAAGAGAAAAGAACAATAAATATAAAACCCTGTACATGAGAAACGTCAAATATTAATCCTGATATTATTCACTAAAATTGCTTCTATATAATATATTATAGCTATTTATATATAACTATATAGATATTAGTGCGCATAGCTGTGTAGCAATGAAAGACATCATAACCTTCTAACGAGTTAACTTCGTTCAAGCCCAAGTTTCTTAATGACTTGCCTGCGGGCAGGTGTATAAGCTTGCAAGGTGAAATCACTTGATAAACTTTACATTTACCAGTGAAACGGAAATTCATCACGTGGAAAATTTTACACCAGCGTCACTTTCCACAATTTCTTCTTTATCATTAATCAATATATATAGTGGCAGATGATGTATTCCGGTCTACTGTATATACGAAACATGAGAAATAAAACGAAATAGTCACACTAACGAAATAAATGCAAATAAATCTTGGTAAGTTACTTCGTTTTAGCATTCAAGTAATCAAACGATCTCATTAAACGAAAAAGAAAACAAAAACGAACAAATAAAGAAGGAAGCGTTTCTCTTCTTGTTTCATAGTTATATATCCCATCAGTGTTTCAGACTCTCGTTAAAAACCGTCTTATCAATAATAATTGCTAAGAAGAAATATTACTTACATAATAACAATTTATTACGCAATAAATGAATAAATTTAATTGATAACATTTGTCGCATAACTTATATAACTTGTATACTATTGTTATTTTGAAGAAATTGTATGACAAAGTAAAAATAAAAAAAGAATATTTGCCTATTGCACTTTTCCGCACTTTCCTGCACCTTTCTGTCTCGAAAAACAATATATATATATATATATATATGTATAAATAAATATATTTATAAGGCGACCTTCCTGGCACTAAGATTGGATAAGCAAACTCTCAACCTGATTTATTACCTGATAAACCCTTTTCCACTGCTAGCACATCCTACCCTCTACTCTCTTTTATCCCTTCAGTGTCCAACGAACGATCTAATGTGAATATATGTGCATGTATACCCATCGTTTCTCTCTTCCTCTTTTTATTCTTCCTCACCCTGTCTTTTCCTTTTTTTTTTTTCATATGTTCTTTGTGCTTTTCACTGCGCACAGACATCGACAACGATGAATCTTGTTCTACGGGAGTTCATGCCCACAGTGGGATAACTTCGAACAATATAGACTGGAACCATATAGCTTCCATAGCCTGAGAAAATAAAGAGAAAAAGAATATATTTTTTTTTCTCTTCCTATTTTTTTTCGCCATCCCGATAAATTTTTTTTTTTTTTTTTTCGGGTGTTGGATAAAAAATTGACAAGGCGTTATATGTCAATTGGAATGAAAATGTTACTGAGCTATCGAATTTTCCATCTAACCATGTGTACGAATGAGAACTGAATGGAATATGGGATATAGGAGAAGGAAAGAAAATATGTAAGGCCATACACATATAGATATATTGAGGATGAATCGAATAAAAGCTCCCAAGAAGCTCATTTCACCACTCAAACGACATAATACAGATTTTGCGTCAAGTATAGTAAGCGGTAGTCTCGCATGTCCCATGGGTTCGCTACCAATCCCCTGTTCAACAAAGCACTGGGAATAGAGTCACCGAACGACCCAAGTCTTCGTTGTAGACACCTTCCTGAAGGCGCCAACGGCCACAGTCATTTCATTCGACCATCTCTACTTCAACCAAACTCTATTCTTATTGCACTTACATTTTAACTGCAGACTGCATGTATATGTACAATGCAACAAATCCCATGGGTTATGCACAATAAAATTATTTCCATTACAAATAATAACCAAATATATATGAAATATTTCATACTAACTCATTATCCAATGAAAGCCAACTGTTATTTCAATCAAACAATTTCTGCACAGGTCTTTCTTCAATTAGATTAAAAATAAATGAATTTCCACATTATTGTCATTACAATTCTTTAAATAAAATAATATCACTGACGATATTTTAAATTAATAACAATTATTTCATTCAAACGTTGAAAACAGAAAAATACACTGAATGCTGATTTTGCTATCCATATTTATGTATAGTTGAAGATAAAAGTTGATATATAAAATTAATTATATTTCAAATATTGTTAAATAAATTTATCGCGAAGTGACACAAATAAAATGTTTGATTGTTCATGGTGCTACTATAAACTTTTCACCAAGAAGTTAATGGCTTGCGAAATCTTAATTAAACGGAACGACAGTTAGATTTATATTTATATATATATATATATATATTTGTATGGACGTATTTAAACGACAGGATTATGTGCATAATATCAAATGAACATTCTCGCGGTGAGATATATATATATATATATATTCAGACTTACATGTCATTACAGCATGTATAGTGATATGCCATGACCGTATCTAATGATTAATACTCCGAATGAGAATACGTTAGACCAGAGATGGAAATGCACTCTGTAACTAGCATTCTGTCATGTTCACACGCATCATCTCATATTCTGCTTCACTCTTGTGTCCTTCGTTTGCCATTTGCACATTTGTGTTCATGCCTTCATTTATATATATATAAATATATATGTATATATTTGTGTGTGCACTAACAATTAAATTATGCCAGTGAATATAATGCCCTTACCTTCACCATATTAATCCAATTTAATTCCAAAAATATATTGGGTAATAATTTCTTCATAAGCATTCGACAATCTGTAACATAAAATAACAATGAGAATGAATTGTCATTAAACAAATCATGCTACAGAATTTCGTTTTGTTTTTCCCATTATTTGTTTTAATTTATGCTTAATAAATTGGAAATTAAAATGGAAATTTCTTCCTGTACGTGGGGTTTATACATAGGTATATATACATATATTTTATATTTATATATTTCATTCGGAGATTCAGTATAGTATGGAAAGAAAATAAAGAAAACAATGGGAGACGGGGCCACAGAGAGCATATGTTGCCTATTTTTACGTTCTATAGCAATATAGGTATACGTAAATAATTTTTTTTACTCTCCGATTTTTTTATGCTGACCCTCAATTTGCATTGTAGATTTAACTGCAGAAAGCTTTCCGGTTAGCTCTTTACATAGCATTTTTACGGTGTAATGCAATGGGAAACCGCACAAACGACAAACGTTTCACATATACATATGTGTGTGTATATATAATATTTTTCTTTTTTAAATTAGTGAACATTTTATATGTTGATTTATATTTTTTAATCCAATGATAATGTTAATGACTTTGTCTGATAACTATTTATGATATTAAATTTGCATTTGTAAATAAATTTTTAATTGGAATTGTCATTGTTATTGAAATATTATTGACGTGAAAGTTGCAGCAAACAACGTTTCCGGTACGTATGCACAATTCGTTAGATTAAAGATGCAATTACATTGATGGGTGCTAGACAGCTTGCATCCATGCACATATACCATCTCACACGTACACAAATATTCATATTATTCCATTTTAAATATAGAGTAATTGTTGGAACATTAACAATTGCGGTTGCCGCGTTGCACATTTTCCCTCAACTGACCTTTTACGTATAGACATATATCTGTATATATTTCTCTTTATCTGTGAAATTATTGACGTTGAAATTGCTGGTGACACAAATATATTGTTTGCTCTGTGAAATATTCACCACATTGAAATTGTCATCCAGAAATGCTGAATAATATCATTCTGTCCATTTATCATATCTATTTCTTTATATTCATTTATTTATTTATTTTATTGCATTACATATTTATGATTAGTCATTTGTGCCATTTCATTCGACTACCATTAACTCAATTATTCATTGAATGAAAAATTTCAAAAGAATTTTAATAAAGTGCGGAATTTTCATGCGAAAATTTATTTGATGAATTTTTATACTTAATATTCTCCTTTTATTGAATGTCCTCATTTTTATCATCAATCGCTTCATCCTAATTTCCATTTGTTATCAATAATTATATACCAGATAAGTATATAATAATCGAAAAATACTTTTCAACTTCAATTTTCACACTTATTCAGTTACTTATTATTACGTTTGACAATTGTATCAATTATTTCTCTGCTTTAAGATGATTTTTTCAATTATCAAAATATTCTTTATTGTTTTAACATTTATCACTCGATTCGGAATGAAACGAGCTGTCAATTCGCTCACTGAAAATTTTAAATAAATCTTAAAAAATATTTAAAACATAAATTTTGTCATTATATGACTTGTTAAAATAAAAATACAAAATAAAATGACAAGTGCGAAACTTCGCCACACCAATTGGATTATAATCTATATGTCAACAATGAATCTATTGAAACATCACGATGCATAAAATATAGCCATAACTAACCCATATTGAATAATGCAATAATAATAATACAACACTTGAAATAATGGTGTTCGCTTGACATATTTGCGTTACGTAAACAAGATGAAATATCGGTTATATCTATATTTATGACACAATTTACGACCTCGCGAATTCTAATGACCATTTTCAATACATAGTTATATTGTTTGCATTTCGGATTTTCAACTACTCATCATCATCTTACATAACACTGCTATCTATTAATATTTTACCAATCAAATACCACTATATCAACAGAAAAGTTTAACAATGATAATCATCGACTGCAAATGCTAAAAAATAATAATAATATAATATTCAACTGTACGTTAGATATAATTATTGTTTAATTAATAAATGATTATGCCCGTCCAATATTTTTATCTTGAGTGTTCTACGGATAATATTAAAAGTATTTAACAGGGCATTTAACAATGGTCGCCAATGACTAATTATCCTGTTATTATTATTATTATTATTATTATTATTATACATGTAGTTTATTAATTTTCAAGTTATCGTACATACATAATGTTATAATTATAATTGTGTATGACATCACAAAAACAGTCAAGTTTAACTGCAGTATATACTTCCATATTATTTGTATTCTTTCTTATTCAACTCACTATTATTCAACGTAATTCAAACTAGTGAGGAAAATAAAGTTTCACAATAATGAACACAATATTCATTATATATTTATCAACAGCAGTCATCTGTATAATCATTAATCGCGCTATAACAGGTATACTATCATTCATTAATTATCATTATTATAAAATTTTACATTAATAATATATAGGTATAAGTGAAAATAAATTTATTTGTCTTCTGTTTTGTGACAGACGATGGCAATTCTATTGATAATGGCGATAGTGAAAATTGTCAAGGAGCAATGTAAATTAACCAATAAACTATTGATTATGCGTAAAATAATTGAGGTTTGATAATTGTTAATCGACGAAATTATTTTCTACAGAGATGGAAGATGTGAAAGGCCCACGTGTAGTGAAAATGAAGACCAAGTAATGTTTAATGTGCAAAATAACAGCGTTCCTTATCCTGATTGCTGTCCCAACATACAATGTGGACCACCAATAGAAGTGAACGTTCAATGTATAAAATAAACTATGAAACCATAATTAATAATCATGTTTTATTATATTATAATCATAATTACAAGAAACATAAATATCAATCAGTAATCACTATTGTCTTATCACTTCCCAAGTCCAACGTCCGATCAACTTAACATGATCACGTACTATTTAATAAGCAATAAAAAATATTTCTATTCAGTCTAAACAAGTTTTAACACAGTAATCTATTTTTGTCATTTATCATTACGATTATTATTGTTATTCAAATGATCGGATAATATTTTATCAATGACACTTTGGTTCAAAACGGTTAAAGATGAGATTCAAATGAGCGATAAAAAAATTTTTTGAGTATATAAATATGAACCTGAGCAAATGGTCCATATAAACTTTATTCATTCTCATCTCTCCATTACATTAAACGCAACAATGAAAGTCATTATAGTTCTTGGTTTTTTATTGGTGCTGGTTCATGCATCTATGCAGAGCGCTTTGTGGGGTAAGATATTAACAAATCGAATCTATATATAGATTAACGTTACAATTGTTTTATTTATACGTAACTTGATTGTTACAATTAGATGACAGCTGTAATGAAACTACTCCAGGATTTCAAGAACTTAAAAATCAATGCTTTCATATTTCATGCACAAATAATAAAGCCGAAGCTCATGCGTATGTAATTCAATAAATATATTTATTAATGTAATATGATATAATTAAATAATTGTAAATTGTATGTATTTATTTAGATGCCAGAATGATATCTGTCCACCAGGTCAACATGTAGTTGGCAGAGAAAATGACGATAATACAAAAACATACCCAGCTTGTTGTGGACAATTGATTTGTGAAAACGATACAAATTAATATATTCTTCAAGTACTCACAAAAAAAGAATTCATTTATATTTCTATGAATAAAATTAATATTTCAATTGAATTCCTGATCTTTATAATAATATAATAAAAATATGTGAACACAATTATTTCAAAAAAGGAAATGCCTTTTGTTATACAATATATGTACGATTTTATCGTGTCGCACAAATAGATATGACACAATTGTTGGTAAAAAAAAAAAAAAAA
>CAJUYH010001203.1:51532-87423 GCA_910591685.1 Galerucella tenella | reverse complement strand
ACGTCAAATAAATGATCGGAACCAAGTGTTTTTCGATATAAACCTACTTCAGTCTCAAATGCATTTTTATGGCCGCCCGTTGCCACTCGCGGTGACATTCTCGCCGAGCTAAAAATCAAAAAAAAAAAAAGACATTTTTATTCCTAAAACTTTAATAAGAATTCTTGAATGTAAAAATTAATTGAATTCATACGTATCGAGTGTTTTGAGATTAATTCGTTTGACATGTGACGTTGTTTTCTCTTGAGTTCGGCATCGAAGTAACATCATGATGTCATCTTTAACTCTCAGTCCAGCAATGGCTGGGAATCGAATATTTAAACAGTAAAATTGTCCAGCATCTGTTGAACAATCGTGTACTCCACAATTCCAAAAGAATTCGTTTCTCAAATCGAGTCGATATTCATTGTTAATTTTCAAAATTTTACAGGAGTCACTGGCAGCGCCTTCAATTATTGGATAATCTGTAAATTTCGGTGGAACAACAACAGCACGAAAGAAAATGTCATCTTCAACATTTCTACAAGACATGGAATTAATTCGAATACGATTTGACACATCTATTTCATCTTTGTGAAATTTTGCAGCAATATTGGCAGTCGCTGGCGCTTGTTTGGTAAGCGGCGATGCATAATGATATCCGTCATGTTGAAATTGTGTCTTTATCAATTCAACACTGGGTGAAACAACAACGGTTGGTGTTGTTAAAGGTCGAAAGAATGCTGCATTTCTCACACGATTATCAATAACTTCCGGCAATACAAAATCATGCTCGTCCGGTAGATATAAATGACGCGCAACAATTCTACTTCCATTTCCGCGCTTTTGATGATTATTCATCAAAATATCCTGATGATTTTCACGCTGTTGAACGACATTTTCGAGTTTAGCATTACTACATACAAATGAAATAATCAATAAGATACGAAACATTTGAATATATGTTGCCAAATTCATTGTCACATACTCTACAAAGAATTAAAATATATTTATTATATTTCTGCGTGGATTTACACTGAATGACTGAGTCAATAATCGAGTGTCGAATGGTTTTTAAAGACCCACCTCATTATTGTTGTCTTTCACGTGTCTTTCTTTCTCTTTTTCTTTCATGTTTCAATGGTGTGGCGCAGGGCCATCGCAGTATGCTGTCATTGTTCTCGCTTTGATTGAAGACACGAAAAGAAAAAAAAAGAACAGAAACATCAACGTAGTCCATTATTAACCAACCCCATTTCGTGATTTGGGCAACGATCAAGTACTTAGCATAAAACATCTCTCGTATCCTCAATTTAAAAACTCCATTAGCGACACCTGATAAGTGTCCGAATCTTGTTCTTTTCCTCTCTCTTTTTGCTTTCATTCTCACCAACTTACCATTTGGTGCTTCATCAATCACAGACACGGTTCAATAATGAATTAGTAGGTCAAAGGGATTATTGCTCGCATGATTGCTCGCGCATTATACTGACCCAGTCACATTTTTTCGCGTCATTATTTTGTGAATTCAATCGGGATTCGTTTTTTTTTCTCTTTTCTTCTTTTTTCCGTGGCCTTTGTGTTTACTATTGTTCAACTATGTCACAACAGTGAATGAATACATTATAATATTTCATGGTCTACGTATACAGTGAATTGAATGTTAAATGGTGCAGTATGTCAACTAACTGCAACAATCATTTGATACATTAAAAATATAGCAATGAATTCATATTTATTTTGTATATTTCTTCTTTACATATTATATTCGTTGACCGTTTGATTACGATTACTGTTTGTGGCATTATACGAATATTTTATGCGATTATAGACAACTTATCTGATACAAGCGCCAGAACATGTATACATACACAAATATAAATGATACTGCATTGTAAAATCCAACGGAATTTTATTGCCTTTTTTTTTTATGATAAATGTAATATAAAAATTGGATTCTTTTTTATTTTTGTCCATCAGCTATAAATTAAATTTAATATAGAAATATTTTTAAATAATGTATATTTAGCAATGCGGAAATTTTTTTTCATCGGGAAATTCGCACACTTCCGCTTTGCCTTGTACGATGATCATTCGTTCCATGATGCATCACGTATTTTTTTTTTGTTCGTACAGAATGAATATATATATATATATATATATATATATATATATATGCAATATAAATAAATATATATATATGGGCAGATAAATATATAAGACAAAACATACGTGATGCCTCGTTGGTCCAGGAAGTAGAAAATATATTTAAAGTCTGTTTTGTATTATACATCACTGCAAAAGGCATACGAGGAATTCATTCTCGTTAATGTTAAACGTCTGACGCGGCTCGTTTCCTACTTTATTAACAATTCTCCACAGCTTATTTAATTTTTATTTTCATTATTTGTAACTGGTAACAACACTCGTATACGGAAATAATATTCCTATGTTATTAACAATGCTTAATTAATTCATATAATTTGTTTTCTATTACTGTAATTTAAAAGTATAATGTAATCAATAACACAATTATAGAATAATTATTGTACAATTGTATCGAGTTTTATTTTCAGATGAAGAAAAATACCAAAAAAAAAATAATAATAGGTTAAAAAATTAATAGGATTATTGCATTTGTCTTTTCGTATTTATTTAACAAAAAAATGATATTTTTTATTCATTTTTTATTTAGAAAATATATAATAATGTCAGAGTTGCAATTGAGGGCGTTGTGTTCAGTGGGCCATCGTGATAAAAAGCTTATATACATTTCAAAATATATAATACATATTTATATTGCTTTTAGCACATCACTTATACACTAATATATTTTCATATATTTATATATGATAACTGAGGATATCCGAGCACTCTCTGCATTATTTATTGCCCAAATTTTATATATAGTATCATCATCTTTTGGCACAATGCATCATGTCACTGATGATGTGTCTTTTCCTGGTTTCAACGTATGAATTTTTGTTTTCTCTTTTGCTTTCAGATTAAAATATATATCCGTGTGTCAGCCATTGATGGACAATAATAAATATAATCGATGGAGAAAAAGAAAAGAAAAAAAAAGTAAGTGAATAAATACGTATTGATGATGATGATTTTGACGTGAATTATTATTGGAAGTAATAAAGAAAAGAGATGAAGAGAATAAGATGAGCAGTTAACAGAGGCCATGGCCCGTGACAAATACAACCCGAGACGTTGGACAACACGCGTCAGCCTAACGGACAATTATCGTGTTAATCTTTTGCCTGGCCATGCGCTCGCCGTATATAAAATTAAAATGTGTATTCAGAAATTTATTTATATGGATACATTGGTACAAGTACGAGTGAAATATATAAATTGGAACGTGACAGCGTAACAATTAAATAGAGACGGATGAGTGTCAGGATATTTTTATGAACTGAGGGGGACAATAAAAATTCAATAAAAATTATTTAATGCGAGGGCAGAAAAAAAAACGTGAGCGTATCGAGACGCTCCCTTGCGTTGTTGGAACGCCCCAAAGAATCGACGCCTCGTCTCTCTACGTATCTAACAGTAAAGTTCTTTACCAGTCAAAGTCACTATGCATGACCGCAGGTGCGGAAACGCGTTGAATTGAAAATGTATTTTTTTTCCCTTTATTTTTTACTTATCATCATCATTATTAATATCATTACTAAACATATTCTAATGATTGCATACATATTGTAAAATACGTGAAGGCGCATCAGGTGAGAATTTGTATTTTTCACTAGCTATATAGAGCACAGGAGACGAGGTCATTGATCTGAAAATGTGACGGTCAATGGAGTCGTAGAAAATCATTTGAAAAAAAAATATTAAAATAAATGATGCAAATATTCTTTTACAAAAAAATATAACTACAGGGGACTCGCGTGAATATGAGTATCCTCTTCTCCGAAGCATTATCGCACGTCAATATTGTATTATCAACTGAAAACAAATGTATATCTATATAATAACGGAAGAAATAATCGTTTGCTGATGTCTCGCAGCGTTACCCGTTGGAAACGCTTGACATATATGATTTGGCGGTATAATGTAACACGCATTGGTGCGCGCATTATCAGTCAAAGTGCCAAGTACAGTAAGTAATATAACGCAACAATTTCATCTCATTCTATTTCATTTATTTAACTGTGAAATGGAAGGAATTGTCATTGAAACAGCTGCGGCATTTTGTGTCCAATTATTTTTTCTTTTTTTCATCATCTCTCCTTCAATTGTATCGACTATTGTCCGATAATTAATTTCAAACGGTTATTGAGCCTCTTCATCGCTGATACTAATGTTGAATTAACGCAATAATATAATTCAAAATTGATGAAGCGAATCAGTGACAAAATACCGGTTTACTTGGGTACAATTTTATCGATGACGACTGTCCACCAAATTGAATGAAACAAATAAAAACCAGTTTTTTTTTGCTGAAATTCAGTTATATCTTGCACGCTTCATACTTATACATATACATATATATATATAAGTGAGAACCTTGATAGCGTTGGGAATAACGACATTGACCCACAATTGTCCAAAGCCGGTAGCCAAAGTCACTAACCCCTTAACTCATTCGTCTTTCCTACATATCTGAAATCGCCATAATGTTTCGCGACTGGCTGATTTTACCGCCCCTTGGACCGTAATACCGCGACGTACGAGAAAAATATTCAATGTACCGCCATATTATATTCATCTAACAATTGTTATTCATATTTACATGGTTGTTTGGCAGTTATTCTAACATAAAATGAAAAGAGAAGGAAAAAATGGAAAATATGGGTGAGCGTTATCATTCAGAAGATAACTATCGGTGTAAGAATATATAGCCACTTGTTAATAGAGGACCTTGAATCTGTTGGGACCTATTCGAGTTTAAATAGTGGAAGAAAAAGAATATGATAAAGGAGTTTGGAGAATGCGTATGGAGTGTGTGTGCGCTTCAAAGTCATGATAGTTGTTAGTAGACGCACTGGGCATGCATTAACAGTACTCCACAACGGATGGGCCGACGATTTCTTGCCTGCCTGCTTTCATTCTCTTCCTCTCCTACTGCTCCTTCTTCTTCTTCTTCTTCTTCTTCTTATTCGTCTTCTTCTTCACCTGTATAGTTCTTCATTGCCGCTTCATGGTTTATTTCCAACTGTTTGCGGGGGGCTTTGTCACTGTTTTCAACCTTCACAACGTTCAGTCCATCAGGAACCTCCGTCAAAATTACATCATCAATGCGAACAACACATTGTCAATTGTTCAATATTTCTCTTCTTCAACATATATTGTGTTGCAATTATACCATAGAACAAGTTTATATTTGATTCTTTATTGTTTTTTATTGTGATAATGTGGCGGATTTTGGTCGCTGGATTTTGCACGGTTTGTGTGTTTTTTTTTGTTTCTATTGTGTGTGCCCATTTACATATGAAAATTAAATAAAATATATTGCATAAAATTATTTTACATTCTCTCGTACTGCAACATTTCAATAGAACAATATAGCAATGCACATTCTCCGTTTAGTTCCGGTGCAAATGGTAGATGCGTGACTCGTTGTATAAACACGTGCGAAACGAAAATGTGAACGAGGATGATTGACTACATGCATACACATATGTTTATATATATAATACAATTGCAAAAATTACAAACTGCACACGCGATCTATAATCGTAATTACAATGCGCCACGTGCCTCACTTCGGGCTGTATTAACTTACCATAATTTTCTGGCGCATTAAATAAAGACATGTTTTTTTTTTTTTTTTTTCGATATTTGATGCAATACAATTAGAAGTAAATATTAAAAGAATTTAATTCTATTGAAATTTAATTTGATTATTAGGTTGTTGTGACATTTGCGCAAGATTACGAAGTGTCCGACATTCAATGTAGCGCAACGACTGTCATACCTGATTTGCTCACTGCCAAGATCAAACGTCCGTTGGGTTTTAAAGGCTCGCCATTATTTGCTGATGATCGAGCGGCTGATCCACTCACAGATATTCAATGTCAAATTCGGCCAGTCACAAATCATCCCGATGAGGATAATTATTTTCTAAAAGTCACTGATTTCTCACGTTGCGGAATACTCAAGAGAAATGTATGATATTAAAATAAATATAATATAAATGTCGATGTTATTGTTGGTTTGTAAATTTTTTTTTTTGTTTTAGGGATTTATTCACTTGAGAATATGGTTCCCTACATTCTCCGGTGTTGTAATGTTGTCCGATCAAGAACTAATTCTCATGTGTAGACCACCAGAATCAACACTAGTCCGTCATAAAGCCGCAGGATTTGCTGGAACATTGTAAACTAACATAAGCATGACATTTAAAGTTGTCCATGAATTATTTCAGTATAATTATTGAAGATTTAATTATTTGTACAGTCCACATGGCGCACGTGTGTCGGGAGTTGTTGAAGAAACACCAGGACGATTGGAATATGAAGTGGCGCTTTATCGTGAAGCCGCTGGAAATACGTCAGATACGTCATTGGGTTCAGAAGCAGTGGACCAAGCTGTGCCAATTGGTACAAAACTGCAGTTGCGTGCGCGAATAAGTGCTGAAAGTGCTTGGGGTTATATTAAATTATTAGAAGTGACAGTGAGTCCTGATCCTGATCAACCGCACGCACCTGGTAGCGTTGTATTGGTTAAAGATGGCTGTAGAAATCGGGATTTTGCATCGATTATTCCACATCAGCCAGCGCGATATCGTGAACGAAAAAATGAAGTGTTTTTGGATTTTGAAGCTTTTTTGTTGAGTTCAATGAGAGAACGTTCAACTCTGTGGATTCACTCGCAAATAAAAGCCTGCATGGAACCACACGATTGTCAACCAGTAAGTTTATTTCAGCCTGTCATCAATACACTCAGCAATAGCAAAAAAGCAAGTCATTAATTTATAAGCAACGAATAATTCTCTTTCTGTACTAATAATTTATGTGAATGTGTCAAGGATTTTTGTTTGGATCTTTTTGAACCATCCGGTCATGGGAAACGGAAGCGCAGAACATCTGGATTTGTCGAAAAGGCATCGGAAAACACCTTACCAAGAGTTGAACATTTAATTAAAAAATACAATGACTCAACGCAATATACGAAAATTAAAGAAAATATTGAATACACTGTCATGATGCCGAATGGTATACATTAATGAATCATTATTGACATTAATTTTACATTATCTATTAGAAATATCACTAATATTTAGTTGCATTATTTCATTGCAGACCTCTATGACAAAGTGGCATTAGGTTTGGAGGGGAGCTGTGGAAATTTCCTATACGTAGCAACTGGTCTTGGCGTACTGCTTGTATTTTCGGCATTTATCATGTGTTATCTCGCGTCACGACTCCACAATTTAGCCACGAATATACCACAAAATAAAAATATCGACGAATTAATCAGAGAACGTACGCGAAAATATTGTGAACCGGCGCCAAGCTATACCGGCCGTTCGACAATGCAGTAAAATAAGTATTAAACATCATAAATTATTTTTTATTAATTTATTTTATTGCAAATTATCATCATGAATACGTCTTTTTTTTTTATTTTTACGATAATTAATTAGTTAACATACATTATATCTCTCAGTATACAATATATGTATTGTGAGATGAGCGGAGCTATGATGGGACCTGAAGGTAATGTGGTAACGCTTGTGTTGCTTGTTTAGCAAAACGAAAAAAAAAAAATACTCGTATAATTAAGATGTGCAATGTTTAATCAATTTTGTTTCTCTCGTTTTCTTTTTTAACTTTTGAAGGGGTTGGCAAACATTATAATTGGGTGGTTGTAGGTTTCTCTCATTTTGTACATAAACACAAGAGAAAATTGAAATAACATTAGTGTTGATTGAATTAATATGTAGCCTATTGTTGACGATTTTCACGATAGAATATAAATGGCGCGTGTCTTATAGACAGGAATAAAATGCCAGGGGATTTTTTTTTTGATATGTGAAAATCGTTGAAGGTTAGCAAATTGTTGAGTGCGCCGTAGCAAGTATTGTAATAATATATACTCATATAATAATAGTAATAATAACAATAATAATATATTTATATGTTCTATTTGACTGATATTATTTATTAAAAACAAGAAAATAGATCAATATATATTGAGCATTCTTATATTTATTACGAGAATAAAAGAAAACTTATATGGAATGATCCTTCCTTTGTCTTTGGTTTCGTTTTATGCAAGTGTTTTGCAATTTTTTGAATCATGCTGTATGAAGAGTTTTAATTATGTAACACAATTGTATACAATTACTTCTGTACACTTATTTGTGACATGTACATTCAATGCAATGAATTTTTATATTATTCCAAATGTAGTAAATTGTTTAGTCAGTCAAAAATCTTGTTTATTTTCAATTTTATTATTTTTTTTTCTTTTTGTTACGTAGAAATATTTACTGTCAATAACACCATCGTCATATATCATCAATTAATATTGATATAGTTTTGATACTATTCTCGTATATATTTCTTTTTTTACGCAGATGCTTCACATCCAATTTTATAATTTTTTTGTGTTCCATTTATTATTAATTGTGTACGATACACTTAATATACAATTTAATATTATTGAAGTCTTTTTTTTTTCCCCCACATAATGGAAAAGCAATAAATAAATATGATTACGTGACTATGTATTATTCACGCATCAATTATATAATTAAAGATTCAAATATCATTGCCACATACGTTGAATTCGGATAAAAAAAAAATAACCAATTATCTATCGTTATTGTTATAATTATTTGTTTTTCATTTTTGTATATTCTTCATTTGTGCATTTATCATTGCTTGATGAATGTCAAGCTCTTTTTTTTCCTTTCTAAGATTTCTATCCTCGAATTCCAACCTGAAATTCAAACGCTACAGTAAACAGGTAATATTATTGTACGACGCAAAATGTGCATAATGAAAAAAAAAACCAAATCATATGAAATGAGAGCATAAATTTGAAAAAAAAAAAATATATAAATAATTAACACTGGGATTAGTATTATTTTTTCCATCGTTATGTGCAGCTGACAAAAAATAATATTTAATGTATGAAGACAAATTAGAAAGCATTAATTACAAGAATATAAGACGTTTATTTGGAGATCGTGCAGTATATGTATGGATACAAAATGAACTTTGGGGGAACATTAACGAATTATCATCATCGTTTGCTCAAGCTTATAATAATGGAATAAAGCTCTTCCGACCTATAAGAGGACGTAAAGAAAACAAACAAAGAATAATGCATACAACATAGATTTTGCAAATAAATATGGAATGAATGGTATCGCTGTGCAATAAGAGAAAATGAAGTATCACTCAACTTTACGAATATAACTAGACACATTCACTACTAGAAAATCGGCATAGGCATATAATTACTCTATACATTTGTGTCATCAGCGATACTGCTAAAAAATGCATGAATGAAATTTTTAATAGAACAATCGCTCATTAAAATAAAACAATACAATTATATTAAAAATTTTGTTCTTGCATATCAATCATATAATTAACAAACGATACAACAATAAATATATTTATCGCTTACCTGTGTAAAATAATTCGTTCAACAATTTTTTCCGTTGTCATATCATTTCCACTGTCCAATAATTTAAATTTATTTTGCCTTTTGGGCTCGGCATACGGATCAGCGCCACCCTCACACAGCATTATTGACGTTTGTCCATGACACACGATTGAAACATTAAAATGCTCCATTAAGTCGTTCGTTACCTCATACGGCGCGCCAATAACAACTTCATTCACATACTAAATATAAAATAGGAAGAAAAAAAAAACTTCATAACTATACAGTATATCAATACAAATTTAAATTTTAATATCACGAATGTTTATTTGTTTTTTCACTATTTTTACCTTACACGCCAACACGCTCAATACACGTTCATGAAGATTCATAATTGGATGATTACCACATTTATATCGATTTACTGCGGGATCAGTGTGTAATCCAACAATTAAATAATCTCCTTCCTTCTTGGCGACCTCCAAAAAATCCAAATGACCCACATGAAATAGATCAAATGCACCAGCAACATAAACAATTTTATCACCCGGTTGTGGACTTTTACCATCGCTAAATTGAATTATTTTTTGTGTCGTTGGTAAAAATTGCGAGCATCCAGTCCACGGACTGCGCGCTGATTTATCTTGACCCATACTCTTACTTGGCTCTCTATCCACGCTGTATTCACTATCACCTTGTTTAAAATGTTGCCGCGTCATCAATAACATTCTCCCAACTAGATCAGTTGTAGAAACACCCGCTGTTCTCTGCACTTCTCTGCAATAACATAATAACATAAACAACATTTCATTTACAAAACATAAATCATACAATTATAATGAAAATTTTATTATACAATTTATTCAATCACTCAATCATACTTGTTATTTCTTACCTATATCGACCTGCAGCTTTGACGAGATGATATGTATCAACGCCATCCGCTGTCATGGTAATATCATCGCCATGTACACAAAAGTCACAGTTATATTTATCCAAGGTCTCTAACGTTGTAACGTAAGGTGCACCTTCAACAACTTCGTCCACCCATTTAATTCCTCTAACCATTTTGTACCTGTGTTTAACGATCAAGTTATTTTAAGTGATATGATAAGAAACGGGTTATATATGAAGGTCATTAATACGTCATTGCAGTATGTATGTACATTATTATATATGTATATATATTGTTTCTCTAGATCGACTGCAATATTTTATACTCAGCCGTTATGTATTTGGCATTTATCGCAGACTCTCATGTTCCACAAAAGATTCATTACAATTGTAATGTCAAGCCGACGGTATTTAATGTCACAAGATCTATTTATTATTGTAATCATATTAACTGTCTCGAATTCTTTATTGCACAATGGAACTATCAAATGATATCACAGTGGTGGAGAATTTGAAACAACTTCTATATCATACTTATATATTATTTTTCAATGATTAAATAACTACCCCATCGATTAGCTACTTGACTATACTTGAACAAATGTAACTTGATAAATTTTTTTTTTGCAGTGAAGCACTGACATATGTATGTAGTACAATTTATGCAATTAGTTATAGTTATGCAGTATTGATTTGGAATAGAGTGGATTTATTACACCGGTTCTCACAGCAATATTTGAAAACATATTAAACGAATAACGCCAACAATGTAGGATCTACTATTGTAGCCCAACTTCTACATTTAATATTTGCTCATTGTACTATCTGTTTAATTATACAATACTATTATACAAACGTGAATAGATAAAATAAGAGATGAAATATTCATATCTATTTCAATGAGATATGATTCTTTTTGTTTTTTTCTGTCTTCATCCGCTACATTGTTATTTACTACGCTTTGAATTAAAAATTAATTAGTAATTTAAATTTATACCGTTCTTCCTGTGTGAACACCGGTGGTCCTTTATGCTTTGCTATTTCTTCGTCTGTATGTACACCAACAACCAAGTAATCACCTAATGCTTTGGCTTGTCGAAGAGAATTGGCATGACCAAAATGTACCATATCATAGCTAGAAAAAAAAAATGAGTTTATTGTCAATACATTTGTTTGAGAATGTTTGGGTCAATATATTCATTTGTATTTGTCCCTTACTCACTTGAACTGTCGTAAAGTCAATTGTTGCTTTAAATTTATACGTGTACGTATATATATATATATATATGGATACGTCTACAGATATATGAAAATGGACATTTATTTAGTATTAATAAATACTCACCATCCATCACACCATACACGTACTTCCTTACGAGTTTCGCTCATTGTTGTAGCAAAAATAGAACAGTATATATTTGTAAATACTATGATTTGCAATTATCACGTCACCTACGGCAATTTATAAGTTGGAAAATGCAAAAATATATACTAAAAACAATACTTCACCATCAACTGACGACGGAGAACTGATGCTATGTTATCGGTGTTGCTTCAACATCGCAAACTCATGCACACATATACATATGAATGTACGCACACGTAGAAAGAGTTCCCATGCGCACGTCCATGCGCTGTATACCTCTATCATTTTTGAATTACCCCGCCCTCACATCAGTATTAAGCTCTGTATTATTAATCATGATATCATTAACTGACGATTTGTAAGACGTGATAGAATTCAAAATACATTATATTAAAACTCGCTGATAATTCTGTTGAAAATTTGTAGAATTCTCCAATCGATTATTTTCCGGTGTTTGAAGATAACAACTTTTTTCCTTGTTGTATTATACTTTCATTGTTTTTTCTTTTATTTGTTAGTTATTATATATGCAGACGTGGCCGCACGTTTTTAATGTTATTTTTGTTTTCTACAATGAAAAACCGCGGCACTGATAATAGTAACCCATTGAATTCAAGGCCTGTGTGTTTTTATCCACACAAGTTCATTTATCATAGCAAATACTATTTTAAATAATTCTTCACAGAGTTTTTGTGTGTGCTAGACAAAAATGAAAATATTATTATACGAAGTATTTTTTATTCTTAACAGCGATAATAATCTTTGATCAGTTGCTGTATTATTTTCATATCGTAAGTATTTACAAGTGTCACACAATATATTAATATTAATTATGTTGATATTACATGAAACTCTGACCACATCGTATGATTTCTGATACGAATTTGTCCAATGAACTGACGAGAAATTTTTCTTTCCCCACTCCAATAAGTTTTTACTATCCTGCTGATATGTATTATCAACACGTTCATGAGATTAGCAATAGTGGTCAATTGAATTTATTGCATGAATCACTAGTCTAAAAGCGATAGAAAAAATAAAAAAAAAGAAACGTACTCGAAGTGGTGAATATAAAAAAAATTTATAGAAAGAAAATAATCTCTCAATTTTCCCTTTATTATAGCATTATTATGCAGCTACATACTCTGTAGATTTTACTGAATAACTTCAATATTGCTATTGAATTAATGTGAATGCTGCATGTATATATACATATGTATATATATATGTATTATTTTTTAGCTACACCAATATTAAATCTTAAATAGTAGCAAATATAAAGGATTTTATTTTTCTTTAATTATATTATGTCCAAATGTTGTCAAGCAACATTTGGTCTGTTAAGTGTTATTTTTTTTTTCGAATATTATCGAATTAAAATGAAAATAAAAAATATTTTTCCTCCTTTGTTTTTTGTGAATGTCATTGTTACATCTTTGTCGACATATCAATTTTTCCTCCTTGAGTTTCATTATTCCTTATAGTACTTCAATCTGTATCTTGTATCTTGAATAAATTTAGTTATGCCATGTCAATAACCATTTCTTTGTGCATATGACGATGATGATCCACTATTTCCATAAGAACTTCCATTTTGACTGTAGCTACTTGTTCCAGTGTTGCTACTGCCATAATTGCTCGATGAATACGGTTTGTTACTATAGCTACTGCTCATACCGCCACTGCCTGCAATGTACACATCAAGTAACGTTTACTTTCAACAAACAAAAATTCGCAATTCAGTCAATTGCTTTTGCTATTTTATTTGAAGCTCACCAGTATTTCCACTCCACTTTCCACGATCGCCACCGCCGCCACTGCTGCTGCTACGATCGAATCGTCCTCGATCACCAGAATCTCGGCCACCACCGCCACAAGATCCAACACCTCTTGAACTTCCTCCACGACCGCTACTGCCTCGTAATCCACTTCCAGTACCATTCCGTCCACCAAACCGACCTCCTATTATAAAATACAATATATTTTAAACTCAGAAATATCAAATTATTGTTGTAACATTGTGAATTTAATGGGAAATAAAATATACACTTACTCTTAAAGACAGCGGGATTTCTTGAGAGTTCATAGAGTTTTGGATTTACAACTTGTTTTGCTTCTTCCAGAACTTGAATTAAATCGTTGGCTTTGTGTGCATTTCCAGGTGTAAAAAATGCATAAGCTGTGCCGGTACGTTGTGAACGTCCAGTACGTCCAATTCGATGAACGTAATCCTCAGAGTTTGATGGATAGTCCAGATTTATGACAAACTTCACATCTTCCACGTCTGATTAATTATTTAAAGGGAAGAGAAAAAAAAAAAGAAAAAAGAAGAAGAAAATAATCAAGTACAAGAATTATACGTTCGACTTGTTTCTTTGTGGCGCCATTAAATTATAAAACGAACAATGACAAATGACGAATTATATGATCGGAATTATTTTTAAAGTTATTATGAATAAGTAAATTGAGTTGGAATATTTTTTTTTCATTATGAGCAAATAATGGTGAATCAATTTCTTTTTCTATTTGCATGACGTTAAACAGATATAAATGCGTGTGAATGGACCACAAAGACCAAGCATATATCAATTACCTGTTTCATGTTAAGGTCGGAATGTAAATACATTTTTTTTATATTTTGTTTTGGAAATGTAGAGGAATCAGAGCTCAGATGGTTGTCATTGAAGTCTCGCACGAGAGTATATTTGCGAGCTCTAGATTAATTTTCTTCTAATATACTTAGGAATTTTCACACACTTCTCCCCCGCACCAAAGTATGGATCATTATATTTTTCTGTTCTATCATGTTTCATTGGACTTACTAATTGTTGCAAAACAATTCACTGCCCTGTTTTATTATTATTAAAACTTTGTTTTTTTTTTTTTTTTTTTCATTGTGCTTGCGATGAGATTGAGGTTGCAATGTCATGAATGTCCTTGACGACTTGTTGAGGGTCGTGATATTTTTTGTTTTGTGTTGCTTTTTTTTTTGCAATTAAATCGAACCAAAATACATGTTTGAATGTTTTTGTAAGCTCTCAATGGTCGCCAATGGTTTCATGAGCATTGCAGAAGACATTGGTTGGCTGTTGGGGCGTTTTTGCTATAAAAAAAACGGCCGAAATTATAAATAAGTGCCAACGAAAATTTGCCCATACGTACGATGGTCGTTTGATTTGTTTGAATATCATTTACCCTAACGCATTACACCTTCCATACTTTGGACCGTCGCAGGTAAACATAGTAGAGAGAGTGTGGTTTATTTGAGTGGCACGGCTTGGAAACCCGAGGCACAGCGTTTTAACGTTTAGCTTGTTGTGAGAGAGGGTAGGCAACCAGCAGTCACTCAGACCCCCGTTCAATTATTTATTCCAAAGCAAGAGTATGTCTTGCCAAAGTTGTTATCATTGATAAAACTCAGTCGCATGTGCCTCTGAAAACACATAGAACAGCACGTTACTACCAGACTGACAAGACTTGTCCTCATTGTTTTTAAATTCAAAACAAAAAATTCAATTGAGAGAAACATCCTGACAAAACCAATAATCTTACCTTTTTTCACTTTGTATTTTACCTGAAAAAATTTATTTGAATATTTTTCCAGTTATTCTCGCACTTTTTAGAGTCAATTTTATCTTTCATGATGAATTATTTTGCAATCAATTCTATCATTTTTCAAATCTTTGATTATAGCGAGAGCTCGAAATATATTCAAATGCCCTATGCTAAAAATTATTTACTGTAACGCTATTCAATTGCTACAATATTACATGAAGTTTTATGCAAAAAATAAAAAATGACACGAAGATATATTTGTTTTTCGCGGTTCTCTGCGCTCATGTTTCTCTTAGAGTAAACATTATCTTATGTATAATTGTGTTTGATAATGGAATTTATTGAATTGAGAGCACCAGCGTCAATCAGTCTGGCACATGCCGTTATCCGTGGCCACATTTCATAATTAACTGACTGTTAAACAGAGAGGAAATAAAAAATACCCGGCTATAACCATCGCAGCCTGACCCTTACATCTTATTGAATCCGCGCGCAATAATATTGATTCTTACCTAGCCCACGTGCCGCAACATCAGTCGCCACTAAAATAGCTGATCGACTATTTCGGAATTCTACAATTACAAACAATATTGACATGTTGCTCTTTTAAAAACGAAACAATTGAATTACACAATGTAAATCAATGTAGATGAAATATCAACTCACGATTAAGAACGTAATCTCTCTCTTGTTGACTTTTATCACCATGAATACCAATTGCTTGCCATCCATTTCTATTAATTGCACGTGTAATATCATCAACTTTTCTTTTAGTCTCAACAAAAATAATTGTTTTATTTTCCGGTTCATTTGAAATCTCCTCCAGTAATTTCATCAATTTATTTTCCTTCTCATATTCCTCACAAACATCGACAATTTGAAGAATATTATGATTGGCCGCGAGTTGCAATGAGCCCACATTTATTTGTATATAATTAGTTAAAAATTCTTCAGCCAAATTGCGAACTTCTTTTGGCCATGTGGCTGACCACATGAGCGTTTGTCTATCAGGTCTTACTTGCTCGACAATTTTACGTATTTGCGGTTCAAAACCCATGTCCAACATTCTGTCTGCCTCATCAAGCACCAAATAAGTGCAACGTCGCAAGTTAGTCGTGCCACGTTCCAAAAAATCAATCAAACGACCTGGTGTTGCAATACAAATCTCTACACCACGTTCAAGATCACGTGCTTGCGGACCTTTTGGCGCTCCACCAAAAATACAAGTATTACGTACTTGCGACGATACACCAAAATCTGCAGCGACCTGTTGGATTTGTTGTGCGAGTTCGCGAGTGGGTGCGAGAACTAATGCAATAGGTCCATCGCCACGATTCAATCGCGGTTGATGATTGATGTGTACAATTGCTGGAAGAATATACGCGAGTGTTTTGCCTGATCCTGTTTGCGCAATCCCAACCATATCACGACCTGACAAAGCAATTGGCCAACCTTGCGCCTGTATTGCTGTTGGTTCATTGAAACCCTGTCGTCGAATTTCACTGAGAACATAATCCGGAAATCCACCATCCTCAAAGTAAGCATTTGGTACTGGTATTGTTGATCCTTTAACTGTTATTTCTTTCGATGAACGAAATGCTTCAGCTGCATGTTGATTTCGTGATAGAACACTGGAGGTTGGCTGATAGAAATCTTTACTGAATGGCTGCAAATTGCACATATCCCATCGTGGTTTTCGCAAACGTTCACCCGGTTGACGAGTTTTAAACGAATTTGTACTGCCAAATCCGCCACCACCATTGCCACTGCTACCGTTGTCACGTCCACTGCTGCTGGAACCATAACGCGATCCAGAATCACGACTTCCATAACGACTTCCACTGCTCGCACCGCCACCACCGCGTAGTCCGCTACTTCCACCTAAACGTCTGTCATTGCGGTCACGATCGCGAAATGCCCTGAAATAACAAGTGAGATTAATGTCAATGATCATAACAATTATATTGAACAGAGAATTGGTAATTGTACAATCGCAATTACATATTACATATAGCATCTGTTTTGTTGGCATTCATTGTAGATACTTTGACTCTACATATTTATTGAGGATTAAATTAATCCCTCATGTATCACAAATGTCAATTGCTGGAGTATTAATACTTACATACTGTTCCAGAATTATTGGATTTGGATTAGCAAGTTATTTTTCGTCTTTGCGTCGAGTGTTCAGTTGTGTCAATAACATACGATATCCCCAAGAATAAGACGCGTTACTAATGTCAGCGAATTACGTTATATATATGAAGTGATCTTTTACCGTAATCGACTTCAATCCTCAATGGCGGACAGAAAGAAAAATAGTCCTTAATAATATTTATTATTTATATTCGCAAAAATATGTAAAAAATAAAAATAAATTAAAATTTGATAGAGTATGATGCAATATGTTATATTGTGGTATGAAAAAAGGTAGGTTAGCCAGGGGCAATAAAGTATTTATAGTATTGTGTTGAATATAAATAAAAGTATGTATTGAGGAAATTGAGAGCACGATTATATATATATTTTTTTTTTGGTATGATGCGCAAAACTAGTGCGCGCGAGTTATTCAATTGGCGCGACATTTGAAATAGAAATAAAATACACACTGAGTAAAATGAAATGACTTAGTTTTTTTTTTTTATTGATTGTAATACTTAATATTCATATAACAAATCAAGTTTCGCTAAGTTTACATATAAGTCGCGGGATCACAGAAATGTTTAATTCGTAGTTTAGAGAATACACACAAGTTAACAACAATTATTAATCCATGAGATTAGAAAATACTTCCGTCTTGTTTTATTTTTTTTTTATTTGGTGGTTAAATAATAGAAATCCGCTATTTATAAAATCATTATATAGTAAGAAATATTATTAGAGATAATCGACACACTGCAGACTGATGAGAATTGTGCAAATATATGCTATAGAAAAAAAGGAAAATAAAGAGATGGTGTAAATGTATACTGACGCACATAGTGAAAAACAGATCTTGTTTGAAGGTATTAGAGTTTTCATATTCACCTAATTCACATTTTTTTCCGAGTCATTCGTAATGAATACATTCTATTTCCATGGATTTTTACTTATCCAATTGTTGAACATTCTAATACATTCATTACAATCTGATTTTGTGTGTAATCGCGAATTAATAATGATTGGCAGATGAAAAATCATGTCGTAATCCGCTGTCGTTGCAATGATAGGCCGTGCTATTTTGTCCATAACTCCGTTGTGTACTGTAACCGTATCCAGAACTTTGACCAACCGGTGGCTTTGTAGAATAACCATTATATATTGATCCCGAATATGAATTTATACTTGACTGATAGGACACTCCACCACGATTGGTGTTGCTACCACGAGTTCTGCCACCACCGCCACCTCCACTACCACCGCGACTGTCATTATTAATTGGTCTTCTACCATCGTTGTTTCTGTCTGTCGTTCTTGAAGATGAAGCACCATACCTTTTTCCCCCTACAATAAATACGATTTATATAAATACAAACATATCAACAATATGGAAAATTTATTTTATAATTGTATTATTTTGAATACCTCTAGCACCAAAATTTCCTGCTTTTGCCAGTTCTGCCATTTCTGTTAAACGCGGATTGATATTTTGACCGGCTTCACGTAACACTTCTATCAGATCTTCTGCATGTTTCATATTTTGAGTTGTAAAAAATGCATAGGCTGTTCCTGTTTGACGTCTTCGTCCTGTACGACCAATGCGATGAATGTAATCCTCTGACGACGATGGATAATCAAAGTTTATCACATACTTTACATCATCGACATCTGCGAAAAACGATATATTATCAAACGGTAATTTCAATCAAAATATTCATTGAGAAAAATGGAAATTTTACCGAGACCACGAGCTGCCACATCGGTTGCCACTAGTATTGGCGCTCGACCACTGCGAAATTCCTGCAGAACATGATCACGTTCCTGCTGATTTTTATCCCCATGAATACTCAATGCTTGCCAACCGTCGCGTCTAATATTCCTCGTAATATCATCGACTTTACGTTTAGTTTCCACAAAAATAATTGTTTTGTTCTCTTTTTCAGTGCCAATTTCTTGCAACAATCGTTGTAATTTAATATCTTTTTCAAATTCTTGACATACATCAACAATTTGAATTATATTATGGTTAGCTGATAATGTCAATGATCCAATATTCAATTGTGTATAATTGGAGAGAAAATCTTCGGCTAATGCGCGAACTTCTTTTGGCCATGTCGCAGACCACATGAGAATTTGACGATCCGGACGTATTTGCTCAATTATTTTACGTATTTGTGGTTCAAATCCCATATCTAACATTCTATCAGCTTCATCCAATACCAAATAGGTACAACGACACAAATTAGTCGTGCCCCGTTCCAAAAAATCTATTAATCTGCCGGGTGTTGCAATACATATTTCTACACCGCGTTCAAGATCATTAGTCTGTGGACCTTTCGGTGCACCACCAAATATACATGTATTTCGTACTGATACTGATTCGCAAAAACAATTGGCAACTTCTTGAATTTGTTGAGCTAATTCACGAGTGGGTGCGAGAATTAATGCTATTGGCCCATCACCAGAATTCAAACGCGGTTGATGAATGATATGGACAATGGCGGGCAAAATATACTGGAAATATATTCAAATTGTTTAGGGAAAAAAAATAAATAAATAAACCAAGAATTAATTAATGAGGAGAATTTTTTTCTTCTTCATTCACTTACTCCTAGTGTTTTGCCCGATCCCGTTTGCGCTATCGCTACAAGATCTCGTCCACTAAGTGCTATTGGCCAACCTTGAGCTTGAATTGCAGTTGGATGTGTGAAACCTTGTTTCTTTATGCCCTCCATCACGTAAGATGGAAAATTGCCCTCTTCAAAGCTTTGAATTGGATTCGGTATATTGTCACCTCTCAATGTTATTTCTGAAGCTTGGCGAAACTTATTGATTTCTTCACTTGATCTATTATAAACAAAAATGATAAAATAATAAATCAATTTTTCAATTTAAAATGAACGAATATCTATCTATTTTTATTGCAATATTGAGTGTGATTAACACCTGTTTCTCACTAATTGATGTTCAACATAAAAATCTTTTTTTAATGGTTCCAATGATCTGATATCCCAATTAACTTTTTTTAAGGCACTACCAGGTTGTTTGCCCTTTATTCCTCCACTTGGATTTCCGCCACCACGACCACCGAACCGACTAACATTATTCCCGTAATTATTATCATATCCACCACGTCCATTTCTACTATTTCCTCTTCCATGGCCTCTGCCTTCTTCACGCTCACGGTAAAACCTTTCATATACAATAAAAATAATAGAAAATTAAAAACACATTCATAACATACATTGGTCATAAATTTTCTATCAAATAAAATTGAATTATGCAAATACATGAGATACTGCACAAGTATTTTCAATATGGATAGGTCACGGTTTCTATTTTTCACACACAATCGTCACAACTAATGTAAAAAAAATGGCCGTTTGTTTGACTAAAGGAAATTAATAAAATAAATCAACGTGTGATATTGATACAATGACGAATACTATTCATTTTTATAATGCAAATATTCTGATTTATTGATCTATTTTACTTACATTATTCAATACGATATGATTATTATCCACCTAGTAACCAAATTCCCTTTCAATAGTTTAACGTTGTGACAATATCCAATCAATGACAACGCATCGATAGACGTCTGGAATACAAATAATTGATCAATTGTCTTGTCATAATAAAAGTGCGTGAGAATAAATCATCGGATAAACTTTGTCATAGAGTGTGATGGAATAATATGTTATATCAAATGTGAAAAACAAATTACAAGTTTTATAATGGTGGCTAATAGTATTTGGACGATGCCGGCACTCCCGCCAGCTTCAGCCTCTGACAAGTGAACTTCCGAAAGTAGTTCCTGGTAAACTGTTGCTATGGAAACGGCGTAGGAATACCGAAGATCCATATTTTGTTTGCAATAGTATATGTATACATGTCAGAACAGTAGTGGGAGATTAGAGCATAGGTGGGACAAATCATCATAACGTAGTCGATGATGGCTTTAAGGAAAGAGAGAGAGAGGGAGAGAAAAAAAAACGATGTCCAACGCACTATTCAAATTATGGAGATCGCATGAGCGAAAGTTTTGAATAATGCTCGCGCTCATTTTATTTAATGTGCTGTATTTTACGTCAGAGTGTGTACTTTATATTATATTGTAGATATAGCAGATTGATATTGTATAATTTATGTCGAATTGTTACATACTGAGTCAATGAATGTCAATTCAACAAAGCAAAATGTATTATTTTATTATTATCATAAAGCGATTGTACGTTAGCAGGTTAACCAACTTTGATTGAAATCGATTGTGCTGCACCCTTCAGTTTTTTTCGTTTTTTCTTTCTTTTTTTTTCTCTTGTTATTCACTTGCAAATAGGAGGAGAATGTTGTTTTTTCATTATTTTTGTTTTGATACTTGTCATTGTAGCAATAATAACATTTATAAATTTATCACAAGTAATTGTATTTGTTGAGAGTTGTCAATTATCGCATTTTGTAATGTCGTCAACATCAGTAAGTTGTTCAGAATTGCATGACATTGTTACAAATGATGTTATTTTGTGTAGCCTTGAATCATAACCTCAATCTGAAGTAATTGTGGTATATTAAATTTTGCAGGCTTGTGATACACTTCGTGTTCTCCATTTACCACCTTATTTAAGTGATGAAAAGCGAAATGAATTATTTAGTAAATATGGTGCTACAAATACAAAGACCATTAGAAAATCTGAAAAGTACACAACGACATTTGTTAAATTTCCAACGAAGGAGAGTGCAACCAAGGCATTTTTACAACTGCATCAATTGGAGGTGAAGGGTCATTATTTGTCGATTGAATTTGCCAAAAAATCATTGAGTGAATTGACAGATGGTGGTGAAATCAAATCAACAACCGAGAATGATGATGATAAAACTGATACGGCGAATGCAGCGCATTTTCAAGCGTTTATTAAGAAATTAAATTCATGGACTACGAATTATGCTTTTTCACAACCGCCGCCACCAAATTTAACATATAAATATCCATTACCGACAAGAAATACTCTATTGCGAATTGCTATACAACTTGTGAGAGAGCCAGCATTTTACACACAGGTAGAATTATTTTTCAAACGGATTATTGTGTTGTGAAAAAATGATAAATTAATGATAATTTATTATTTGTTTATTTTTTTTTTATTTTAGGTGTTGCATTTAATGAATAAAATGAATTTACCGCCGCCATTTGAAGAGCTCGAGGCAGAATTTCCGACTTTAAAAGAAGTGTACGATGTAGAAAAGTATCGGGACATTTTTGGTAAAATGAATATTGAAAAGGGCGAATCGCAAAATGATTATAATTTAATACACGACGAAGAATTTGAGATTCGGGAGGGTGAAGCCGATGAAAATGAAGAAGAATCTGAGATGGAATCAGATGTAGAGGATGTTACCAAACCAAAAGAGATTATTCCTGTAAAAAGAAAATTGCCGCAATCAAAAAAACGAATTAAAATCCCAAAGTTTGTGAATCCAATGAAACATACAATGTCAACAACGTCAGGACAGAAAATAGTTCGACCTGAAGACATGTTCGAGTCTGTTCATCGTGAAGAGACGAAAAATTTGAAGATTGAATTGAAAAGTATTGGAAAATTAGCGCGAACTGAAGATATTGATGTCCAAAAAGATGATTTGGTATCGGACGATGGTGGTTTTGGTTTGATGTTCCCGACTAGAAAAGATGGTGATGATGAGATTAATGATGAAAAACCTGAATCGTCTAACAAATCCATGGAATACATAACCTCAGAAAAATTGGCCGCAAACCGAATATCAGCAAATGGTTCATAAATTTTTTCATTATATCTTGGTAAATTAATTGCATGTAATATTGATAATAATTTTTATTTTTTATTCATTGCTTTCAGATCAACGTGTGCTACCGGTATTCAAAAATTATCACCCTGGCAAACCATCCTGTCGTTTATATATAAAAAATTTAGCCAAACAGGTGGACGTGGAGGATTTGAATTATATTTACCGTCGTTATATTATATCAAGTTTAGAAAATTCTGAATGTCAGTATGATGTACGTCTGATGCAGGATGGACGAATGAAAGGTCAAGCATTTGTTACATTTCAAAATATGGGCCAAGCGCAACTCGCTCTTAATGACACAAACGGTTACATTCTCAAAGACAAACCGATGGTGGTCCAATTTGCAAAAGCAGCAAAGAGTTAACTTAAACACTCAATTACACCGACCATAGCATTTCAAATTCAATGCCCGTGTACATAATGTAAATAAAAAGTATTTCTGTTTGTAATAATACTTGACTATTAAATTTATGTGGTATATTAAAATATTTGCCGCGGGGAAGTGATCAATTGCACAATTTATTTTATAAATGAAAAATAAATTCAACTATTATAAAAGAATTTGCATATTAAACGTTCATTGGAGATATTTTTATTTTTTTTTCATTTATTTATATAAATATGGTGAATAAATTTTTTTATTAAAAAAAATTATTTTACATTATAAAGGAAATTTTGATTTACGTAGTGGGCATGTCACAGCCGCGTCAGCGGGGGTATGCGCCCGCCTGGCAGCTCATAGTACCAAAAATTACATATAGAGGGACGTGTATTGTGGCACTCGTGTGATTTTGCCACCGTTTCCCGTCTATTCGTTCCATCGTGAGATTGTGCATGTGTATTGAAGCGGTGTGTGTTTGCACTTTGCAATTTGCAGTCGTTCATTCTTGTCGTCCGTCATCGTAACCCCATTGTCGTTGTTCCAGTGGTGGTGTTGCCGCCTTGTCGTATGTTACCAATTCGACATTATTACATCTGGGTCAATTGAAAACAGGAAAAGTAAAAGAAAAAAAAAAAAAAAACACGTTTTAAGTATGGACGCGAGTCTTTGGGTTCAACACTTTCAATACGCGATACCCGTGGGTATCGTTTTAGTTTGTGCTGTACTTGTCTTTGTATTTGGCTTCAAAAATCCGGAGCAACCACCGTTTGCACACCTCTCAACTGTCTCCGATGTGGATCGTAAGCAAGCAAATAAAAGACGTAGCAAAATTAAAGAAAAGGTTTGTACCAATATAAATATACTGTATATGAATTAAATATACTTTTTAATTGGAATATACTTTGTTGATTACTGAAGTTAAATGCGCCATTAGGTGAAAAAAAAAAAAAAAAATTAATTTGTACCATATGGTTGATTGCAATTGAATCTGTCGTATATTGATAACCAGCTGGGTTATGATTTGAGTTTTATATGGTACACTTAGTCCCTTCTTTTTTTAATGAACTGTGACGTAATGATATGACGCATGTATGGCGGTTTTATCGCCGCATTCTATTTACTTTTATAGATTTTTTTATTTTCAACTGTTATTATTATTATTTTGTTTCAATTATGAATGACCGCTGTCAATGTTTGCACTTTACTATATAATTATTTCGTAATATAACATTATTGTTTTGATTCAATTGTTAGTTGATATAAATTAATTAAATTGAAATGATATTTTCGCTATGCTATTTATTTTTTTTTATTTTCAATGTGAATTTTTAGCGTGCCACGAGCAATCAGATCAGCAATGAAAAAGCTAGTCCAATTAAAAAATCGTCACCAGCCAAAAGTGAGACGGTGAAAAAAGCCGCTGGTAAAAATGATGAGGTGGATGGAAAATTGAAGGAGCGAAAGCAAGAGGAAAATACTCCAGCTGTTGCCAAAAAAGATAAGGGCCAAGCGACAGCCAAAGCTGGAAAGGAAAATAAAATTGAACAGGTGAAGAATAAGAAGAATTTGAAGAATTCAATTCTCGAGAAGCCAGTTGATTTCGATGAAGGTATGTGTTTCATTTTTATAAAGGATAACATTGCAATATTTTTTGTTTTTTGTCATTTTACGTTTGAATGTGGAAAATGAAATATTGGGGAAAACACAAATAAAAATTACAGGCGACTGGGAGCAGGCATATTCACGAAAGGATAAGAAGAAGAAGACGAAGGAAGAGGATACACCGAAAAAAACGAAGAGGTCCAAGAAAAACGATTTGATTAACGAAGTTGCCAAAGATAAGGATCAAGATAAAATTGAAATTAAAGATAAAGTTGCTAAGGAAACTGAGAATAAGGAATTGAAGGAAAAAAATGAGAAAGATGTGATTTTGGTACCGGTGAATAATATTTCAGAGCCCAAACCCGTAATTGTCAAACCCGAGGAAAAGAACGAAGTGAAGAAGGTGAAATATACCGACAACAATACATTCTATTATTATATTTACTGATAAACATTTAATAGTTATCTAACGACTATTTTTTATTGTTATTTTTCTCAATATAGAGTAATAAAGTGGAAAAATCGGAGAAGGAAGAGAAAAAGAGTGCCAAATTAAAGAAAACAAAAAAATCCAGTGACACTGAAAATACTTCTGCACAAAGTGTTACGATTGTTGAAAAGAAATCGTCAGAAAAACAGCCGGAAAAAAAAGTAGAAGAGGTTATTGAGAAAAAGACTGAAATACTTGAGATACCAAAGGTGGAAGTAGTAACCGATAAAAGTGCTCCGGCTTTCGATGAATTGGGAGGTAAAAATAAACTCACATTATTATTAATTACATACAATATATCCACGGAATTTATTTCTCGAAAAAGCAATTTATTAATGTCAAATGTTTGTAACGTTGTGCTTACAGATGTGTGGACTGAAGCGAAGACACAGAAAAAAAGTAAGAAAAAATTGCGTAAGGATAATTGAAAATATGAATAATATCGGACAAAGTATTTCCGGAGTAAAAAAAAAAGAGAAAGCGTGTTTGGGGTAAGAAGAAATAAAACAGATTTTTATTAAGGAAAGAATTGCGGGAAGAAACAGAATGATACTCGATTGTGAGACGAGTGGGTTGTGTATTTTTATTATTCCACAACTAGTGGGCATGTGATAGATTTAATCATCATTTTAACGCTAAGTGGTGTATTCTCTCTATCAATGTATATAAAATAATGTAATGAGGTTGATGGATCTCAACCTGGCCGAGTTTTTACAATACTTGACGTTGTTGGTGTAATTCTGATACCAACAAACTTTTATTTTCACCAACTTCGAATGTTCATACAGACAAAACCATTCGAAAATCCAATTATCTCTTCTTTAATTTCAAAATTTCTTTTGGTAAAAAACAAAAATTATAAATTATTTACTTACATCACTAAATACAAATACGAAAATAAAATTGCGGTGCGCAAAAGAATTTATCATGAATTACTCATGAATAATAATAATAATTATAATCATTGTAATAATTATAATCATACGTGCATCACAAATACAACAAATTTTCTGCTATTGTTGAGCTCTTTGGGTCTGAACTGAATGAAAAAGAAAAAACAAATAATAATATTGAATAAAAAAAACTCTTGTTACATTCAAGCGTTTGGACGGCTTTATACATAATAATAAAAAAAACAGAATACAACCGAAGTAGAAGGAAAAAATGGAAAACAAACGTAAAAAAATATATTATAATATTAGGTGTTATCTTTATTGCCAATAAATTCAATGTATTTTAGTATAATTCAATTATTCATATAAAATTTATGGTGACGCATAAATAAATTGAATTGGCCGTTGCTCAGCAGTGCTAATGAAGGAAATAATAAGTGGAATTTCGTTCATATGAACACGATACAATTGCTATTATTTTATGAAAAAGATAAAACGATAATAAGACGTTAGCTCATAGCAATTAATGGCTATTCAAAGTAATAATATATAAATTCCATCACTTGCACTTATTGTCAATTGCTGATAGATGATTTAATACCATTTTATGACAGCAATGACTTATAAATCAATAATAACAAAGACGATTCATTAAGTGACGAGATATATAAAGGTAATGCGACATTGTGATAAGTGTACTCGATACCTGAACTCCGCTTGGGTCCCACGTATTGTTTGTCTTTTTTTTTTGTTTTATTTTATTTTATGGTTGTAAAGTCATGCAACCAATCATTGATAATCAGGGATGTCATAGTGCTTCATTGTTTGTTGAAAGAAAAAAAAAATATGTTATTCATTATCCCGTCATTGTGACGAAATTAATTTTCACCGTGTGTCTTTTAGCCCGTGCCAAATAATTAATTATCCAATTGGGCGTATTATTTTTTGCTGCGGTTCAACATTATCATTCAATAATAAATAAAAATACCACCATTATCCATCGAATTTTTATAGATTTTACCATCAATTGCTTGTTATCAGAAATACTGTTCACAGAACGAAAAAAAAAAAAAATAATAATAAATAAATAAATAAGTAAGAATGATGGTCTGATGAGTGAACAGCGTCAGATATTAATTATATTTGTTTTCTGTTCAAATAAGCTTCATTGCAATGTACTTAAAGTGTGCAACAATAATAGAAATCAACAAATATGGCCGATGGATAACGAGTGAGAGCGAAACTCGTTATAATTTACATATTTCAAGCATAACAATTCAATTGGGATTTAGGATATTTTTGTAAGAACTATTCAAATCAACGATAAAGAACAAAAAATACGAAATAAAATAATAGAGAGAACATCAATACAGTTACTGTCTTCAATGGTGCTCATCGCTATTGAATATAAACATATAGCATTGTATATTGTTAGAAAAACAACATATTTTGAATAATAACATTTGTAAATAATTTTAATTGTAATTTGGGTAACTATATAATAATATAATTGAATCAGCTAGATTGTTTCAATTGTGTGAATTGGCAAATTATATCTTGTAAACATAATTTGTTTATATACAATATGCCAATCATAATCATGGCCTATGTCGTCACGCTTTTTCCCCCTGATCAATCAACAATAGTTAAAATAATGAGCCGCTGGTGACTTTGTAATTTAATTCAAAAAAGTATTTTACGGGGCAGCAAAAAAATAAAAATAAAGATAAATATGCAGGAAAAAAAATAAATAAATAAATGAATAACAAACCGAATAATAAATAAATGTTAAACAAAAAAAAAAGCCAAATTACCGATCCCTGAACATATTTACGTGAGGTCTGGTGATAAATTAAACATAATCGACGAAAAGGAAAAAGAAGAGCAACAATTGATAAATGTATGAGTAACATTTAATATTGTTATTGTAATTCTATGAATATTATATATGTATATATGGCAATTATATATACTAAATATTTTATGGTGATACATTGAGTGTTAGTTTTTTTCTTAAATAATTAATTTACGATAGAAAATAATTTGATTATCATATTATTTTCGTTAATTATTTTAGGTCCTTTTTCATATGGAAGTGAACTTTATCGATGTAGCGAAAAAAAAAAAAAGAAAAAAAAAAGAAGAGTGAATAGGATAAAATAAATGACTATTATTATATATATTTTCAGAATTTAATTGCGGCAGTTTTGTATGTGCCTAATCACTGTTATGAGTTTAATTAGGCAGTTTGTACATAAATAATAATTTAAAACGTCAATTTACAGAATGAAGATTTTGCAAAGAAATATACAATTTTCTATTATTAGACATGAAAACAAAAGAGATAATTTCCATTTTGCTTTGTCAGATTCGTGTACGACTTTTCGCTGCCATTTGCAATAAGTTATTTAAATTCTATAGTCTATTTATTTTCATTCGAACCATATAAAACCGTTTGAATTGCATAAAGAGAACAGATTCTTCGTTATATATAAGTGTCGAATGAAATTTTATTTTTACTTTATATTTATTGATCGCTGAGAAATTGCTTTTTTTTCGTTGTATACTTACTACATTTTCTCTTGAATTTTTTAACTTTTATTGCGTTTTCGTCATTTTTTGCTTCATTCTTTGTGTCACCTAATGCATTTGCATTAATTCTTTTTGTCTTCCTCACTTTGTTTCTCGTTGCCATTCTTGTATTTCGCTTAGATGACACTGTCACTTTAACTCTCACACGAGTTTTCTTTTTCTTCCGCTTACTCTTATTCATGTTCGCTATAATTGTCGCAGTATCCTCTGATACTTTGATCTTTTGCTGTGTCGCTGTCACAGTAACTCTTATGAATGAATCATAAAGAATATCGCCGCACGATTCGCCAAAGCAAAATTCTTCGCCGCAATCACCGCAAATTTTAACGCTGCTCTCAATTATTCCCGCACGATTTTTGTTACGTCTAATTGGACTCGTGGATATTCGTCGACGCTCTTTTGCCAATGTTTTTATTTCCAGTTTTCCCATTTCAACCTGCAACATATTCATTCACGAGACCATATTGCATGATATTACTTTTTAAGTTGAAAAAAAAAAAAAAAAAAAAAAATGTATCGTTACCAAACGTGAAAACATTTCCTCATCTTGTTTGAGTTTTGGCCGCAATGGCGTCAACATTCTCCAATCAATAGCGACCTGTTGGAGCTCCTGGAGATTGAGACTTCGCATATCAGGTGGAATTGGATCACCATAGCCCCATTCACGCTCCATCGACTTTAACTCTTTCTTTGTTGTTCTCCATGAAAAATCCTTGTCGCGTACTTTAATATCCTCCCTTCTGACCTAATTTCAAACAGAATCACACATAACATGCACACATTCATTCCTATTTTGGCTAATGGGTTGGTTGAATAAGTCAAGTCATGAAAAAAGAAAAGGAAAATGGTCTATTGGATATAATTACCTTCTCGGGTTTTATTTTGTATTCGGGACAACGTTCACGAAGCCGACGGAATTCTTCTTGTGAATTGCACGTTGCTTTGCTCAAGTCTGGAATAAGATTACCATCCCTTTTGTCGTCCCTCAGTAAATCATCCAGTTGGAAAGCCATTAGAAATTAGCTCTGTAATTCGAGAAATGCCCTAGATATTTTCTTTATTATTTATTCCGTATTTTTTTATTTTTATTTTTATTGTGGATCGCTTCTCTTTCTTTATCATCAAAAGTCCTCTCGAGCCCCTCACAAAAATTTATTGCATTGATTTCAATATTTATTTCACCTACACGATATTCTATCTCTCAACGAAATTCATTAATAAAGAACATTGATAAATAATTGTATTCGCGATGGTTTATCATGTATATTTAATGTTGTCTTGTTAGTAAAATTCGGTATTTGGTGATAATAGGCATCGCGATGAATCCCATTCACGTTGTTTCGATAGCAGCCCCTGTGTTTATTAATTAAATTCATCAATATTCCATTGACCATTTCATACAAATAATCATTATTAAAATAAATACACACGTTTTTTAATGTCACAAGCTGTGAAATTATTTTTTGACCGTCCCAACCATCCAAATTTTCTCTCGATTCCATCATTGTACTCTCATCATTCGAATTGCTTGAATTTTCATTTGTCGGTCCATTGTTCATGCCATTGGCATCCAATCGCACATTGATACGTCCATGTTCATCGATTCGTAATGGCACAACAGAATTTAAGCTGTCCATTGACATATCGGCATCGTAACAGTCCAATTTTGTTTTTCGATGCAGTGCATTCCGAATTTTTGCTTTTACCGCATTGGACATTCGTCGATGAGGTGATGGTGATCTAAAAATATTGTTTTGTATTTGCTCCGAATAATTTTCCATTAAAATAAAATTCATTTACCTGGATCTTTCATCACTTGACTCAACACGTCGTCTCCTCAATCTCAATCGTTTCTGATAATGCGGATCCTTCTCGCTCTGCGTCCTGTATCGCGTCCCAGGCCTGGGCAAAGCTTTAATCACTTTTTAAATCCACATTATCCATTTCAGGACATTTATTTTTGATTATTTGAGCCGCGTTTGGGACTAAACACACTCCACAATCATCACTTACCTATTGGCATTCCATTGTGGTCTCGTCTCTAATGTTTGTCGTGCCTGGGCTTTAGACCTGCCTACATTTTTCTCCTCTGTCGATGTATTTGTTGATCTATAATAAATAAAAATAATTGCGATAAATTATTAAATGATTTGTGTTTATGTGAATATTATTTATTACTTTTCTCCGTCACGTCCGTTATTATGTGAGCCATTCTTGCATTCCTTAATTATTTCCTTTGAGTCCACATCTGGAATATCAGTCTCACCGTCCGTTTGTGTACCAAAATCACGTCCCGACGGCCCTCGATATTTGCTCGGTGTTAACAAACGATTTTCATTAATTGTTGGCGAACAAGGCGACCTAGTCAATCCCAAATTACCGAGATTTTTTAACAATTCATTGATACTATTACTAATATTCGAATTATTTTCATGTTTTGGCGTTGGATTAACAACAAGATTCAATAATTGTAAATTGTTTCCATCCAAAAAATTCGACTCTTCGAGTTTTCCCGTTAATACAATTGCCACTTCTTTGTTCACTGGCAATCTCATTAAATTATCCCGTGTTCTCACACTCTCTCGTATTTCATTTATATTATCATTAGTTTCCTCATTACATCTTGATAAATTCGTTTCATTATGTTCACTATTATTTACTTGACACATTTGTTGCGAGGAAATTGTTTTGCTATCAGTCTTTATTTGTGCGTTATGTGGTGTATTCACATTATTCGATTTATCAATATCAATACAACAATTGGTATTGTTAACTTGCTGTTTATTCTTTTCCAAATCCTCAACAACATTCACGTCAATATAATCGTCTCGCTGACGACGTAGTCGCTTTTGTTCTTTAGCCATTCGCTCAGCCGTTTCAAGAATTTCCCGCATGGCTTCCTCCTTCTTTAATTTAGCTTGCTCTTTTTCTTTGAGCCGTCGTTGCTCTTCTTCAAATCTACATAATAACCATCACCCACAAGCAACCCACCAATACATAAAGTTATAATAATGCTCATCATAAATTTTAATTGTTTTCATTAATTACCTTTCCTTTTCTTTGTCACACTCGCGTTTTATTCTCTCCTCTTCTCTACGTTCCTCCATAAGTTTTTGCTCCTTCTCTTCCTTACGTTTTCTATCCTTCTCTTCAAGCTGCTGCTTTATTGCTGTTTGAAGCTCAAGGGCTTTCTGACGACGTGTCTCACGTTCCTGAAGTATTTGCGCGTCAACGTGGATATTTTGACCACGTAGATATGTCTTTGAGTCGGAATTTGTTGAGCTTGTTGTTGAACTATCGGGACTGCTTATGCTGTCATGGTTAATCACCAATACCTCGAAAGAAAAATAAAATAAATTAACTCATCATAACATTTTTATTGGTATCAACAGTTTATATTTCATTTAATCATATTAAAATATACTTGTGGATATTAAATATGAAAAAGAATAAGAAATGAAAAAAAAATTGAAAGATATTATTTGTTGGATTTTTATCTGTGTCTGTCAATATATTCAAGGATTAGTTTACCTGGCTCGAGTGATCCAATCGTGAAAGACCTCTCTCGAGCCAAGAGGGTGGTGGTGGATCATTGTTGGGATTTTCCGGTCCCCAGACACTTCCCCATCTGGGTCTGTTCAATTCGCCGAGACGAGTGGTTGAATATCTTGTTGATGGTGGTAAAGTGCCATCTGGTGTGTCACAGTAAGGATTTTGCCAAGTTCTCTCGGACATTCCACTGCCGTGCACTTTTTCAAGTGCAAGCGATTCTTCAAGATTACACAAAGAATAAAAAATACATAAAAAAATAAATAAGAAAAAAAAAAGATATATTGCAATAATGCAATTGAGAAATTATCTAACTTGTTTTTCCTATTATAAAATAGAGATTGAAATTTACAAACTTTTAATGTCACTCGGTGCCAAAGGCACTTCCACCGAATCACTGGCGTAACCAGAAGTTTCACCCTCACGCTCTTCGTATGTATTGCTGGTAAGAATACGTCGTACTGTTTCACGAGAATGAGAATGCTTTGAAACTCGTGGGTGATTTGTGTAACGTGAACCTTCTACTTCGAGACTTGGTAATTCCTTTGACAATAGAAAAAAAAAAAGAGAGAAAAAAAAAATGGATTTGTATATATTAAGGTGGAATGGAAAGGAAATGTTTGTGTGACACGGAAGAAAGTCAACTGTTCAACTAACATTGATTTATGCTCACTTTTCAATTATTGACTTGCGCCAAATATTTAATTAAATATTTGGTAGCTATTGATTTAAAAAAATCAGCAGTAAATCATTGACACTGTTACAAGGGAAAATAGAAGAACATGGATGCAGTTGAGTTATTTGTTGTTGCATTATATTTGTTTGGTTTTTATGTTACGCCATGATAAGTCATGCAATTTAATATAAAATCGTGCGATTCATGTTATCATTTTAAAAAGCATTTGGGTCAGAAGTTGGTTTTTCGTGCCGGTATACAGAATGGTACAAGCTGATTGTTATGTGCGTGTTGTAGAATTTTCTGATGCTCTGTTTCTTGGTAATAATGTAAGTGTGTATAGGTATAGGATTCAATATATAAATTATGTATAGCGCGAGTGAAGGTATAAGAAAATTTCTGGGAGTTTATGGAGGGTCGTTGAACTGAACATTATCGTCAATCGATCTTTCAAAGTGTGCCGTGTTGGTTGTATATGGGGTTGGTTTCTTCGATGTTAAGGCATAAGGTACGCTTGTGTTGTTTATATGTTGAAAAAATGTGTTACCTGCGACGAGTGGGTTTGATGGTGGTGGTGGTGGTGGTGATGTTGATGTTCTTTAGTACAAATTGGTGGCAAGCTGGGACTACGTTTTCTCATTAACTCTGGCAATTCTGGCCGATCATTTATATTGATCATACTGCCACTATTGGCTGGATTTATATTTAAACTTTGAAGACTTGTTGAGACATTTGTGTCGAGACTTTTTAAACTTGCTGCACTACCATAATGTCCACATGCACGCAGTGGCTTTCGATTGGTGCACTGTTCTCTCGATGATATTTTTGAGCTGTCATTTGTAGGTATATTTTTGTATTTTTATTTTTAATGAACAAAATGATGTTTGACAGTTTTTTTTTGGTTTACAAAAATTACTTTTAAATTTTAATTCAATGAAAATGATAGGGAATATTAATATACCGGATTGTGGAATGGCCTGTGGAGGGTGTTTTTGATATCTCCCAATGGCCATTGAGTCTCGCCATTTCTTCTGAAGTATATTAACATATATTTTTAATATAGCTTAATATATTAACTTATGTAGGCAAAAGTGAATATATGATTCGAGCGAGAGGAAAAATTTGATTTAATGTCGTATACACAATTTTTCATAAGGTATTAATATTTTAATAAAGAATCATGAGAAATATTTAAATGTGAAAATTTACCTCTTTCCTTGGCCCACTGAAGTCGTTTTTGTTCCACTAGTGACATTCTTCCCATCATTTTTATTTATTTTTTATTCTTTTACCCGAGCGTTTTCCACCCCAAGACGGCTAATTTGTTTTTATGTCAATGGTATAATGTTGAGGGACTCGAGATAGAGGATTGCAAAGAGAAATTGCATCGCGCTATAATATACAGGAGAGTGAAACGTCTGGTGCAGAAAATAAAAAACGTGATGAAAAAAAAAAGAAATTACAATGGAGATAATTGAAAAATTTTATTACATCTAGCTGTCAAATCCAAAAATTCACTCAATCTTTTTTTTTTCATTAATTCACAAAAAATACTAATTAAATTTGAATTGCTTATAGCAAGGCAATGAAATGAATACGTTTCACTGTCCTGCCATTCAAATCATGTACCTACATTGTCAACAAAACCCAAAAATGTCTCCAGTAAATTTGGAAATATTAAAAAAAAGTCATGTTTTTTTTTTTTTCTCTTACTTTAAAACACTATATAGATATAAGAAAAATGGTTTTATTACAAAAGTAGTGCCGACGGTGTCTTACACGCGGCATGTTCAACAGAGTTCTATACCAACACTGATAGAGACAACCCCTGAAAACACCGCAGAGCCGACGAATTCACGGTGTTTTTCGATCGTTAGGTTTCCATAGGAACAATCGTTGAATATCAACCTCGACAATCGTCATTGGTGTGCGGCGGCTGTGCATATGGCCATGTGGGGTTATGTCAGGGTCGATATATTACGGTATATCCATGTAAAAACACATGGAAATAAATATCTGTACACATCTGTGCATCTATATGAATATTGGTGGATCGATTGGATAAAGGATGCGCGTATTCACGTTGCTCATGGGATAATGACCCTCCAGACCAACTTGTCACGGTCATACTGCTACTCTGTTTGCACACACACACACACACACACACACACACATGTATACACATAAAATGGTGTATTAGTTTTCAGACATCTGTGACACGCATCTCTTGTCGAAGGACAATCACCTTTCAGCCACTATTTTTATATTTCATACAGCACAACAATATATTAATTTATTTCAAATCCATTAATACCCATTACACTTTTTTCACACGGCAAATTTTTTAAATTAATTATATACAGTCTATCTAT